>CM077503.1:57934591-58239963 GCA_039654745.1 Houttuynia cordata
AACAGAGAGTGTTTATAGAGAAAATTAGTACTAACCTTATGATTGCCGATCCATTAACGAAAGGATTACCTCCAAAGACCTTTATCGAACATGCCAATAGAATGGGTCTTGAGACTAATCCATAATGGTATGAATTGTGCTTTACTTATGATGATGTTTCTGCTCTATTACACTTTGATATCAATAAACGTGTTTCTGTCAGTTTTTTCCTGTCCATATATGCATTGATGTGAATGAATAAATATTTATGACAGGACTAGTCTCAATTTGTAGAGACATTAAATGGACTCTTATGATTTCCTCTTTTAAATACTATATTGAACATATTATTTAATATTGTGGTACATGGATGGGACCGTGTCGTCTAAAGACATAGAACCGCCATGACTCGTATTAATAGTTTGTTTAATTATAGTCTTATGTGACCAATCTGAATGGATAATCTTGTGCACCTTATGTTGTCTTGTTATTATTATGATAATTATCATTCGGACCAAGTGGGAGAATGTAAGTAATTCCCTAATTACCCTTAAGTGGTCCCACATGATAACTAATGAAATTACAAGGCTAGTTATCCTAATTCTAATTGGTTAAGGGTACGAAAGTACTAACCACTTGATGGACGTGGTTACTTAAGTATAAATAGAGGAGTTGGTCCTCTCTCCACCCACGATGAATAACCAGACGATAGTAATTCCATCTCAAGAAGGAGATCGTCAGAGAGAGAAACCTCTCCTCATCGTTTTTTGCTATGGATTCAGGTATGTTCTATTACTAATTATGATGTTGTATGTTAATAAAGATTACTTACAGTTCAACCAGTAATGTATGAAGTTCAACCAGAGGTATGATCGCGTGCTTCTTGATTTGACTGAATTGAACTATATTACTGAATAGGGAAGACTGAATTACATGATTGTATAAAAATAAAACTAAATTACATAAGAGGAGTGTTGATGCTTGTGTGGATATCATATCTCCTAATACAAGGGAAGCACTAAAAAACAGGAAATTATTTGAGAAATAGATAATCAAAAACTTAACTAAACTACCCTCTATAATATAAAGATTAATGTTAAAAAAGGACGGACAAATCTATGCAAGCAAATATACTCCAAAACCCTCCTTCGAACTCTAGACGTGTCAATCATCGAGAGTTTTCACGAAGGAGAACAGCAATAGCAAACGGAGGGAAGCAGCATCGGACAGCAGAAGCACTGGAAGCAGAGCGTCAGTGGACCAAGGTGTAAACAGGTGGTGCTTGTCGTATGATTTCATGCGAAACCACAAAGTTTTCAGGAGGACCAGAGTCAGAAGAAAACAAACGGAATCACAGGATCCCTGTAGATAACATACAAATTGAGCGGACAGGTGCAAGCAGATTCAGCGGTTCAGGAGATGGCAGAAACAGTTTTGATTCAGGGCGGCAGATTTATAGCAGCAGTGGACAAACAGGCAACAGAGGCAGCAAATTTGTTGGTGGCTGGTTGCAGCTGATCAGAGGGCGGAACCGATGGCAGTTGGCAATAGAACAGAGAACCAGAAGCAGCGTGTACCAACACCCGGCGAATGGAGGCAACCTGAAACAACGGCTTGACGGGGGTCAGCAGGATGCACGGAGATCCAGCTCAGGCGCAGTTAAAATCATGCTTAACATAAGCTGTGATGAAGTGAGTTCAATGGGACCTGAGTTCGGTGGACCTTCATTGGAATAGAAGAAAAGTACCTTATAGTAGCATCTAGCACAAATGCACGGAGCCGCCAATCCATTCCCAAACCTGAGCACAAAGACCTGTATTCAGCTCTGTTACAGGTCGTCTCCTTCATTCTAAGGTTGCATTATGCTTTAGCTGAGCGTATTGAGACAACGCCACCAGCGCATAAGGTTCAACAGAGGCTTCTATCCATGGGCATAGGGTCGTTTTTATTGTAAAATTCCAACCAAGGTTCCTCCTTGCAATGACGTTGTAGAAAGCCAGGCGGAGGCAGCTGCATTGTAATACAATCCTAGCTTAGATGCCAAGCAAAGCCACTGCTAAAGAGCCAGCAGAGACATTAGCTTGAAGGGAAGAGGGGAGAGCCGGAGGTCGCAAAATGATGAACAGAAGGGCAGGCGGTGGAACTTGTGCACTAAAGGGAGGAAAACAGAGAGCCGGCAGGAAGAGGCAGATCATGGTACTTGTAGACTGTTGACGGAGGATTTTCTGAATTGAACTATACTCCGTGTCCAGAATTATTACTAACAGGAAGTTTTTCAAAATAAAGTAAAACTAATAATAATTCTGGACTGAGGGAAGATTACTAATAAAGAAGGCTGAAATTCATAAGAGGAAACTTGATCCTTATATAGAGATTAAATTAACACAAGGCCAGAACCAAATCATGAAATTACTTGAGAAATAATAACCAAAACTTGACTAAACTAACCCTCTATAATATAAAAGATTAACATTAAAGACTTAAACAAATACTAGACGAGCATATATACTCTTAACAATTGTGATATTTTGTTAGCTTTAGAGTATGTACATTGATAAACTTAGATGAATCTAACTTTTTTTTTATAATGGATGAATCTAACTTGTAACTACAAATTGGACATTTAACTTTTTCAACAGACTATTATTCTTGGATGATGTATGTTTGATTCCCTTCAGACTGTGTGGATGTTTTTTTAGAGAAAACATTGTTTAAACTTGGAGGATATCCGCAAGGGTTTTTACTACCACACTTAGAGTGGGAAAAATTCCCCAAGGATCTTTGATTTTTGAGGATTTGTTGTGGTTCCTTTTCAAATATCCCCAAGGGAAACAATCCTTACAATTGCACGGAAAGCCATGACTTTTTTTTTCTGTAAAAGACTTGCCCGAGTGGAACAGCGTGTAAAGTGATGTTGGTGCTCTACAGGGCTTCGTCGTAGTTGATGAGCGGCTGGCTGCAATGGCCTAGTGCATTTCTCTACGAGAGAGCTCATCTTAAAGGTAAACATTGCGGAAAGTATGTAGGCAGACATTTGGGTGTTGGCGAGATGCAGAATCTCCCCAACGAGAAGAGATTGGTGAACATGGCAGTAAACAGTAGTCCGCAACAGAGCCCCGTTAGAGTGAAGGTTCCCATGCTTTAAGCATATATTAGTATGAGAATGCAATGGAGAGAGAATTTTCTGTGGGATAAGGAATAGTATTTGAAGGTTGCTTATATTACGAGCCTAGCTTCGGCATGTCTCAGCTCGAGCTCGAAATTTCAAATTCGAGCTCGAGCTCGGCTCGGCTCGTTTACAGCTCGGTCCCTCCCAGCTCGAGCTCGAGTGCCTAATAGAGGAAGGCTCGGCCAGGCTCAAGGTCGGCTCGTGGTATCGGAGCCGTACAAGCTCGCCGGCGCATCACCGGCAACAGCGTAGGACGCCGATGGCGGTGACGGATCAGAATAAAAAAAAAATAGTTTTTTTTTATGGCGGAACCACACCTGACGCTCCACGCCACCATCGCCTCGCCAACGTCGCCCCCCCCCCCCCCCCCCCTTCTCTTTTTCACCCTCCCTCCCCCCTCTTCCCCCCCCCCCCCCCCCCCCCCCCTCCTCTCCCCGGCTACTCATCGGGGCGGCCTACGGCCAGAGCCCCCCATCAAATATAAAAATAAAATTAACAAAAAAGTTAAGCCTTTGACACGTGAATCTGCATGCAATGATAGTTCAAACCGTTTGAGATCCCAGTTAGGAAGGCCATTGTTAGGGACACGTGTTAGGAAAATAAGGTACGTCTAGAGGATTTCCTCTGCACGTACGTGCATCTGATCTGCTCAGAGAGGGTACAAAACAAAGATAAATCACAAAATGGGAAAAAACGAACTGATCCGCTCAGAGAGGGTACAAAACAAAGACAAACTTGAACAACTTATATCTCACTTATTTTTAGTCCATTTTCGACAATATTTTTTTTTGTTCTTTCTGATTTTTTATGCTCTTTTTGATCATAATGATATCCTAATGACCTTGATATCCTATCAAAAAAATACTACAAAATCCATGATAAATAGTATGCAAAGCTGTATACAAAACCAGAGACATTTGGAACACAAAGCCACTTAGGATTACTCAACAATATCGATCTTTTTAATTGAATTACTCTTATGGTAATAATCATTGACAAGTCTTATAATGTATAATAAGTGTTATTGTACCCTTATTATTCCATATTATTTTGTATTAGTAAGTATTAGGTATCTTTTGACATAATTACACTACACTATTTTATACATATCAGTCCAATTCTGACGGTCCCCACCGCCAGCACAGTTCGACCTAAGTTATGAAATTTTTACTGTGATTATCCTTGAGAGTCTAGCTTTTAAACCCACTAATGGCATAATTTTATGATTTTCTTATAATTAGTTATGAATATTTTATCTCAGGTCATCGGCGCAGAAACAGTTCTGGCCGAGAGCATTAAGCTTAATTAGATTTAATTAACAGTTGTAATCATCCTCTATTTTGATTAATAAAGCCTTTCCAACCCTGATTACTTACTTCTTAGGTCCATTACAGCACCTTAGTGGTTCTGAAATTTTGTAATTTACATGCTTTGAGGTGTATTTTACCACCCGATCCTACTTATACTAGTACCACCTTGATGATATAAGTATTAACCAAACAAGACAACTAACTCCAAACACCTGCACGTGCAAAACATGGAACTAATGGATCACGAAAAACCTTTTCAACGATCGATAAGTCATGACACAACAAAGCTGACATGTTCCATTATAATCGTTCACTTTCTAATTACAAAAAGTGCCCTTTCCCGATTATTAAATTGTATGGCTTAGGAATTGTTGTAACTCGACTAAACACCATGATAATATGAAATGGACAGAATGTGACAAGGTCAATAAGACAATGAATTAGAGTCAATAGATGTCTAATTGAAGTAGGGGTTCTATCTAGGCACTAGTACGTGTACATAGAAAGAATATCGAGCACAATGATCCAAATTCACACATATATAACTCATCCAAATACAATTCCGTCATGCAATAACTTGAAATCAACATGATTATCTATATGATGTCAAGATATATAGCACAAGATAATCAATAAGTCATTCTCCATATTCATTAGGAAATCCAGAAGGAAATTGAGGGAAAAACCATCCTACCAAACTTGAATGCGATATCTTCTTGCTTCCTCGTGATGACCTTTGCTTCCTCTACGCAACGCCGCCCTTGTCCTTTTGATCGGATGAGTTTATAGTCAAGGGAGAAGGGTAATATGGTGCTGGTTTGGAGTAGGAAGAGGAGAAGAAAAGAAAAACCAAAGAACAACACACAAGGGGGGGGGGGGGGGGGGGTCAGCCAACAAGAAGGGCCGACCCTCCTTTTTGTGGTGTTTTTATAGGGTAGTTACTTATTCCAATCAGGTTAAATCTCTTCCCTAGATTCCTTACCCCAAATAATGCCCTCCTTCCAATCACAAGCCTTCTCCTAATTGGCAAGGACGTCCTCCTCTTTTCCTTTTCAATTTTGTTGGGATTCTATATCTCATTAGAATCATATCTTTCTTCAAATTGATCTCAATAACCAATTATGGAAGCTGTCAATTCCTCTCCTACCTTTTAGGCGTCCCTCATAAATGAGTGTCCCTCTCTGATTGGTGGATGAATATTTTAGGAATAATCTCTTCTAAGTACTGATTGGTCCTCTTAATTAACCATAACCAATTTAGGTAGTTTCCCCGATTTACCACAATCTTTACCTTGGTTACAATTAGGAAATCAAATCTTATCTTTTCACCAAGATTCTCTCTAACTTCCAAGGTAAAGCACAACGTGCCATGTCACCCACATGCAAGACGTCCCTAGCCCTATGTCCACGTGGTCCTGATGCCCAGGTGCTTCTGCATCTGGCACGTGTCTCACAGTTGAGTGATTCCGACGTCCTGTGTATGTGACACGTTACTCCATCTCGCGTAGACCATGTGCCACGCATCTTCACCACCTCATCTCACACATACATAACCTCACATGTGTCATGCCCCTACTCTGGCTCCCAGGTGCACCTGACGTCCAGGTGTGTCTGGCGCCCAGTGGGTCTCGTGCTTAGGTTCCTCCGACTCCTGACACACGTGCAATTACGTCAAAACTCGTAACTTCCCACGTTACCACACTTCATCTTAAAGAATCACATAGCTCATAAGAGTCTCCACAGGTTGTACTCGTACCTTGGTGCCTGGCCCCCACTCCTGGCATCAGGTGTCCTCAGACCCTAGCGCCAGACCAGCCTCAGTGCCAGGTTGAACCCAGCATCAGGGCCAGTCCTCGCGCCCTGGTAACCTACCTAGTTGGTCTATCGATTAAACAATTCATTATGCATCACATCAATCTTTTCAACATAGCAAATCACATGCCAAAACAAAAAATCCAAATAAGCAGCTAAACTTTCGACCAGTTTCCTAAATTACCAGTTTAGAAAACATACCGATTTTTCGGGTGTTACAGTAGATATTCTGAAATTGACTGGAAAAAATTTACAACTGAAAATTAACAGATAAAGCATATCATATAAGTAGAAAATGACATTTTTGTACCTTCTGAAACTTAGGTGCATGTCTAAAACCTGTGACTACTGCACCCTTTTTCGTATTTATGCAAGTTAGCTCAATAATAGTATCTAAGTATTCTTGGTGCAAAGGTTGTTTCAAGCAAAACAGGCTGATTATGGACCTTAGGGAATAAACACTGAGTGGTACACTAAGAGAGGCTGAACATCAATCTGCAGACTTTGCAGCTGTATGACTGTTGGTGACTTGAGAAGAAAAGTTCCTCGATATAAATTGATAACCTCCTCGTCTCTGTTAGTGTATGTTTGGGTGCTCTGTGAGTTTTAAATATGTGACTCCATATCATATATTATGATGCTATCTGCGACATGACTGGCAATCAGAATTGCAAACAAAACTGGTCACTTTCAGGTTTCTTGCATTAAAATATTTGTAGACCAAATGGTGCTCTACTTTTGCACTTATATTTCCTTTTGATGGTTTACATTGTGACTGCTGGGTGACTCGAGATGAAAAGTTCTTCGATAAAAATAGCTGAAGGAGATAACCTCTTTGTCTCTATTAGTGTCTTTTTGTGTGCTCTATGAGCTTTAAATATGTGACTCCACAACATTTACTGTGATGCTATTTCCAAACTGAACAATAATCATAATCAGTCATTTGTAGTTGTCGTGCATTAGATATTTGTACCTCGAATGGTGCTCTAATTTTGCACATATTAGTACCTTTGAGGATGATTCATTTTATCTGCATCCTACTGCTTTTGTTTGGCAGATCAAATATATTTTTGAAGGAAAACCTTGCTTGGAAATGCGAAAAGCCTAGTGGCATTGATGAAAGCGCTGGCTCAGTCAGCCCAAGGAACTTTTGGAGATTTTAAGGAGGCAGTTGAAACAGATGATACCAAGACAGCTGCACTGAATGGAACTGTTGGTTGTCTCACAATCTTTACTATCCGTTATCTGGAGTATCTATTTGAGTACGTCAGCATGACACTATAAGTCACTGCTTCTTTTCTGATTTTCCGGAATTCTCCATCTTGCTACATTTTGAGAGTTCTATTACATAACCCTTCACTTCGTGATGAAGTCCTTCTAATCTGGGTTCATACTTTGTAGATTGGTTGGGTATCCAGAATGTTTGATACGTGTAATATCTACTAGTAAACCTTATGTACTATCATTTGCAAATCCTTTTCTGTCCATTGATTTCTTTTTCAAATCTCATGGACTTATTTGTCCAAATGTCTCTTCATTAAAAAAATATCACTTATTCATTGCTGGACTGAATTATCTAGTTCTTCTTTTTAATTTTTTTGGGATGTAATATTTCTAGTATGTCCTATGAAGTTGGTTGGTAGAAGAATTTGTTTTCTTAGCTCTGTTACTCATGTGTTAATTCTGTATACAGCTATCAATCAACACTGAAGCTACTTTTTAATAGGGTGGGCAAAGACTCAAACACTCAGTTAGTTGGCAGATTTGACAATGCAAATAATGCAAGCTCTTCAGACAAACCTAGATGGCAAATCTATGCAGTACAAGGATCCTGCACTAACAGAACTTTTCCTTGTGAATAATATTTTCTATTTGGTCCGATTTGTGGAAATGTGAGCTCTCACAAACACAACTTTAGATTGTTATGTTTTGTCGGCAACTTTATGTTTTCTTTCTTTTGTTTTGTTCTTTTCAATTTTTTTTCGACGGCTCTCTATTTCTGGCTTTCTCTCAGGTCAGAAGCCAAGTATTTATTGGGGGAAGATTGGATGCAAAAACACCTGATAATTGTTCAGCAGCATGCATTTCAATATAAAAGAATTGCATGGGCGATGGTAAAACATGATTATCAAATTAATATGCATGTTGTTTTTTACTAGGTTTTGTTATTTTTTTAAGGTGGGTTCCAAGGTTTCTTGAACTCATAGTTTTATTTAAATACTGTCTTGTGCTTATTATATTGTGTTCAAACAACAGCTTTGATAAAACTAACATGCGACATGTATTGTACACTTGTTTTTACCCATAAAAAAACATAAACACTTTTTTCCCTTGATTATTGATAACAATATTCAAGTGAATATTTCCTCCACTTCCTCCCAAAGAAAATATAGTGGTAATTGTCACTGGTGACAGGCCGACTCCATTAGACAGCGAACAACCAACTGTTTGAGTGATTACATAATCGGCATTCATTTATAAACTGAACACCTGTTTTATTTAATACGTGGCTTGCTTTGTATGCCCTCAACAACGCTACAAGTTGGGCATATCATTATCCCTATTTCTATAGTTCTCGTCTATCAATGAAGTGTCACAAGATTTCGTTGATCTGATTATAATAAAGGATATCCAAAATCTACAAAAAAATCAGTCCTCACGTAATTCCCCTCCACAATGTAGATCACTTTTCTCACAAGGACCCTTGTGCTTCAGTTGTTATGGATCACAACCATGCTCATGAATGGCGAGGACTGGGGAGGAAGCTTGTTGATATTCTCTACTTGGAAGATCTAAGTTGCAGTACTTTTGGTTCTTGTCAGAAAACCCCCCAATTTCCATCCAAATAGACTTGAAGAACTACTACTGCTTGTTCCTTCTGAAGTTTGGGAACCAAGCGAAGCTGCCATAACAGGAGGACAACTCTGATCGGACATCACTTGCAGCACCTGATTATTGATTTTATTAAAATTTACAAACAGAATTAGAAGATTTTTCAACACCTTCTACGAAAATGGAAAATTCCAAAGAGGGAGGCAATAGGCAAAACCTTCAAACCCGATGGAGATGCTGGTTGCAAAGATCGTGAACCCTTAAAAAAGCAGTAAGTGAAAATACAGGTTACAAACAGAATATGTTGGTGAATGATATATTTTTCTGCCAATGTATCAACATCATACAACCAAAACTTACAGTTCTTGATAGTACTTTAGAGGATGGGTATGGTGGTTTCAAGGCTAGAACAGCTGGTGGTGTTGACAACGTCTGTCTCATAGAAAACAAATTAGATGACTCAATAAATTATTAGAACTAAAAGTGGGTTGGACTATTGTGCTGAAATTGTACCCTTGGCGAGTGTGTGATCCCCGAAAGTTTAGGTGGTCCTGAAGATGCAGGAGATGCCTGCACAAATTATCAGCACGCCCATCACTAACTGGTAATCAATCTACCTTCATTTTCCCATATGATTCACCATTTGAGCATCATTGCACAACCGTGTCTATTATCCTAGCGGTAGAATATTAAGATGGTCTTGCGAATATTGTTTCAAGCAGAAACATTAGAAAAATCTTGCTTACCTCAATATTACTCCTTCCCTCAATTTTTGACGCACAATCAACATGATTGAAATGCCCTATCAAGGATGTATAGAAGCATCAATCACTCCATGAGGCATAGAAATATACTAAAGAAAACTATTTTTAATCCAAGCACTGCTAAAAAAATACCTGTTTCCCTTCTAATCAACCCAGTTTTGACTCCTGCATTGTAAACAAGATCAGTTTTCGCCAGAATAAATATCGTTGGAGGGTTTCATAGAATCTGCAAAGATCCCATTCTTGGGGAGAAAGGAGAATTGAAAAAATGCCAATAACATAGGCAGACAATAATCAAATGAAAAAGGTTCTCCGCATTTTAACAGGTGGATGTAACTGAGAGAAATAGGAATAACTTAGAAATACAACTGTCAAGACAAGTGAGTTGCACATCTGGATGGTAACAGGATAAATGTTGCGATGTTATTGACATCAAAGCCTCCCCCATCCATGCACATTCATAAATCAGTTTCCTCACATGTGGACTGCTTATAAGTGCATACAAAACAAACGTAAATGCATAGTAGTGTGTATTTAAATTGCGTCTTGAGTAATAAACCAAATAGTGTTCATGCACCATAGCAAAAGGGCAGCATTGGGATGTGGTCCACATTTTCGAGGACCATCAATTATATAGATTACTGATAATCATCCCTGAGTCCTCACCCCATGTCCATTTCCAAATCTAGGCTACCAATCAGAAACTGAATGTCACAATGTGAGAGACTTCACATTGTAGTTCATCAACAATAAGGCCTCTGTATCAATCATTAGCATATCATTCTAAATAGCAGAATGTAACAACCAGCATGTAGCTTATATTGGGGACCAACAACTTTATGAGAACATTATAGCTATTTTTCCCCGTGACGGATAAATTTCACATATGTTATTGACGTATATTAGTGACGGATAAATTTCGTTGAAAATATGTTATTTCGACGTATATTAGCGTCACAAAAGGGAATTTTTCTGTCGAGAATGATGTGTAACGACTGTTTTATCCGTCGGTATAAACGTTTAGCGACATTTTTAAAGACGGACTGTAGACTCCGTTAAATACCTATTCGACGGTTTTAGCTCATTTGTGACAGATTTTATCTGTCGGGATAGAGTTCGAAAAAATTAAAAAAAAAAAAACAGCAACTTTACGCTGCTGTGCTAAATATGGATAACAAGCATTATTCATAAATAAAAGATATTCTCATATTCCTATAATTACCACATTGTACACAAACAATATATATAATTGACCCTTTTGCCCCCAATTAGAACTGCTCTATTGACAAAAAAAAACACCAAAAAGAGAAGCACTGGAAAACAACTAAAAATTGAGCATCCAAAACCTCAGATAAAATGTTACTTGATATGGATACAGGAATATACATCTTCTCGTCCTCTCCATCTGTTGTTTTCTACTCCTAGGCTGCATAACATAAAGAAAATATGTTATCACAAAATTGTTTCGTACAGTTATCACATTTCTACTATAGAAAAATAGGTCACTTAATAAGATGGAATATAAGGAGTGCATAGGTTGGAAAACATTTTTTGATAAAAAAAAAAGCAGTATACATTATCACCTTCAATCAGTTACCAATCAGTTAAATGGTCATTAAGAAACATTTACAGAAACACTCAAATGGAACAAAACAGAGTAGCTAGCTTAAATATGAAATGTTTCAGCTAAAAAAATAATGGTAGATAATGTTAAGAGTACATACAGATTTGAATGAAGTTTTGGAATCATAACCGGCACCACCTGAAGCAAAATTGACTCCCTTAAGAAGGGCACTGTTCTTAATTGGCCTTGGGATCCATATAGGGAAGAGGATATGCAGTAAAACCTAGAAGTTTATCTGTGCACAATGCAAATGAGTGTAAAAGAAACGCATAATCCACTAGAAAATGCAAGTTAAACTTATTTAAGTACAATGGGACTCAAAGTTTGGGATTGCCAAATTGCCTGTGAAATCAATGGCAAGTTTGCCATTGCAGAATCTCCCAGTTGGAGTAATGTTCATAAAATCCCTGCCAAATTTGAGAAGATACATGTGAAAAATACAATCTTCTCTATCTCCGATACAAATGTAAATTGTCCTAAACGACACTTCTGGTCACAAATACTCATAAATATACATCCTGAGGCAAACTTAGCCCAATAAATCAAATACGCACTCATGTACCAAATTACCTCCGTTTATGAGCTTCTTGAACCAAAAACTTATAATATTCTTGTTTTTGCTGTCTTTATCTACTATTTTCTTGTTCTGGTTTCCAGGTTGCAAGGATCCGTCTTTATGGATTTTCAGATCGTGAAATATCCACTGTATGGGCTTTAATGATGTCTGAAATTGAATCTGCATATTTGGAGCGTGATCAGATGCAGTCAACAACCCTTCGTGATGAATACTTACAAGTAATTTGGCCAATTGTTCAATTTCAGTTTACGAAATATTTAAAGAGGGCTTCTCAGTCAAGTAAATTAACATGCAATGGGATCCACAATTGCTGGTGAAATTGGAGTATTTGGTTAGAAACCATCAGTGCTTATGGATATGCTTGCTGGAAAGAGAGCTGAGGTTAGCACAAAAGTTGGAGCTTACATGAGAACATTCTCTGGTGACTGCTCCCCTTCTAGGAATTTCTATTCACTACTAATTAATGATGATGACATTTTAATTCCAGAAAAGCACTTGTTCATTTATTTGATAAAATTGACCGGGGTTCTCTCAAGGAAGGAAAGAAATTGTCAATTTATGAAAAGTAATCACTTTCTGGTAATTCAGACAAGCCACCATATGTGAACCCAATAAAGAGAACCTGATCAAAACCGAGATGAATCAATCTAAATGATATCTCACTTGATTATACTATTTATGGCATGTACTCCAATACACGTATATAGAGATTCCAAACAATATTTTATCTACATAGTTATTGAAAAGGCAATAATACCTGATTATCAAGAAAGTCTGTGCACTTATAGCATATTCTCATCCCGTTAGATAAAATTAACTCTCTGACGCCTATATTCTCAAACTCAGAGTCTTGGATAATACTCCTAATTCATGAATGCAGACACATATTTCTATTAAAGCTGGATACTGAAGCTCCCAATATCATATCAACTATTTACCAGATTGTCTATGGTTAACTAAGAAATCTAGAGTGCAAAATTTACCCTGGTTTTGGCTTCACATTGACAATTTCTTCAGGTATGTGTTCATCATCCCAAGGAAGGATGGCTTTATCCTCTTCAAGAGAATTTACTTTCGTAACAGTAGCCTTGAGGTCCTCGACTGCAGCTCGAGCCCGAGGTTCAACTGTTTTAATCACACAACTGAGAGCTGCGTGGAAGTTTTGAGCAAATTTTGATACTTCAGACGCTGAAATATCTGTTAATGGGAGAAGCAGGATATATTATGCACTTCATGACATTAACTCAAAATAATTTTCTACAAAAAGAGCACTTATCAAAGTCATGAATTAACTGGGCTTTCATTTAAGGCATTTACAACAAAATAAAACAATTAATTTTCAAAAAACTGCCACTCACGAGGTAATAAAGCAAAAAATAACGAGTTTTTACCTGTCAGGAGTAACTGTTTTCCTATGCCCTAGAAATCGACGATGACCTTTCTCTTCCTGTTCACGATCCTCCTCGCCGGAACCGCCATCACCTCGCTCATGACCGCCGTCACCTACGACCCCACCGTCGATCGTGACCGCTGGAACCCAGCTGTCGGCCTCGCCATCTGCTTTCGCCATGAGCGCTCGAGCGGAAGCTATGGCTCAGGTCGGTCTTGTTTGTTTTTTTGTTTTATAAACACCCGCTGTAACAGCCTCATCCGTTGGATCTAATCTGAACGGTTCTTCACTTTAAATCAACGCCCTCCGTCTTTGTAGATGTAAATCAGCGGCTTAGATCATCTCATGGGGTCACTCTGCCACTTCAAAACCCGCCTAATGGCTTCATTTTGGCCATTTTGCAGTCCAATCAATTGAACCTACATAAATAAAATTAAACTTAATTTAGACACAAATTAAAATATAACTCTATTAAATTTAATTAATACATCTAGATAAATCAATTGAGCACAATTGTTTATTAAATTCCTAATTGCGAATGACATTGAACACTGAATCGATCAACTCAGCGCCCTCGCTGTAATGCCCCTTGGCCCAGTTGTTCTTGGCGCCGGACTTTCTGAACACAAAGTTGTCCAAGCTGAAGATCTGCCCGTATGGCAAGGCTGTCCATCGTTCTCGGCTCAAGATCCATGAGCACAACCCGCTGCACGAACTTTTCACCAATGCCCTTGTTGTAGTAGACATTGACGTGCTCAAGCTGGAGCAGGTCAAAGTCGCCGGAGTAGTGGCCCGTGGTCAGTGCAGATGATCTCCCAAAACTTGGCTCCCATTTGGTTGCCGCACAGCCGCCCTGGATGTGGAGGATCTCCCTCATGGTGACAGGAATGGGAGGAGAGAGATGAGACCGTCGAGGTGACGGGGATCGGCAGAATGCAGCGAGGAGGGGACGGGGTCAATATGGAATAGAAAGGAGCATAGAGCAGCTGGTTGGATTGGGAGAAGAGAGGGGGGAGGGTAAAAGGGTTGTAATCCTGGCCGTTCAAACGAAGGGTCCAGATCTTTTTTTAAAAAAAATTAAGTTTTCAAATTAAAAGGGTTTCTCGACCGACATAGATGTGCGCGGGTAATGGCGAATAGCATCAGAAATCTCTAACTTTAGGCCGTGCATGAACTTACCCACCAGGGCCTCCTGAGTCCAATACGGGATACGATTGGCTATTTGCATGGATTCCATCTGGTAAGCATGCACGGTGGATGTCCGCCGTAATGAACTGATGAGCTCGTTGAAGTCGGCATACTCCGTATGGCCAAATTGAATACAAAGCTCCCGAGTGAATTGTTGCCATGAATGACCTGGTTGTTCTGCCTCAAAATATTGATACCAAATCAAAGCATCACCAGTGAGATGGAAGGAAGTCACCGTTAATTTGTCATCATCGGATCGTGTGTCCTAGTAACAGAAGAATTTCTCAGCCTGGTACAACCAATCCACCGGATTTTCGTCCCCCGAGTACTTGGGGAACTGGAATCTGGCAACCCTTGTCTCTGCTACCGGCCTAGGACCATGGCGCTCGTCTCGTGAGTGCCCTTGATTAGTCCAACTTGATTCCGCCTGGTTAGTGTTCCAGTCAAAATCCCGATCCTCCTCGTCTAGGCCCCTGCCGGCATGTGGTTGCATAAAGGGAGTCGAAGAAGCATGTGGTCGAGCACGCTGTGGGCCTGATACGCCGGCGCCCAGGGGGTGGTGTCCTGTAGTAGCCGTCTGCGAGCCCACGAAGGTGGTGTTCGGTTCCAGGCGTCGAGCTGTCAATGGGGGTCATTGGGCAAAAGGATCACTCGAGCCTTGACCCGGCAATACCCCTTTGTCCGATCGACCAGGAGGAGGGGGCGCTGCCGTAGATGGAGAAAGGCGATCAAGGGACTCACGGATCATCATCGCCATGTCCTTTTGTTGTTGTTTCATGTCCTATTGATGTTGTTGCTGGCTCTGGATAAGGACTTGAAGAATTTGGTTCTGGTGCGCCACCATCTAGCGCAATTCATTCCCTCTGGGAGAGAGGGGCGGCGCCTCAGTTTGGGAGTCCCTTGGCATGGCTGGTTCAGCCGCTGCCTGGGAATTTGTGTCTGAGCGCCGGTTACTCCTGGCCATCGCGAAAGTTTGCTGCGCTTCCAAGGACCGGTGCTCTGATACCAATGATATGACCCAACACTTCAGCAAGAGAGGGGGGTCGTGAGATGGGAGAGGAGAGAAGAAGAGAGGTCGAAAGTTGAGGAAGGAGAAGGAGACGTGAAGGGGGGTAAAGTTCCTCTGTTGGCCTAATGGCGGCTGAAGCAAAGGAGGACGAAGGGGGAGAAGCAAGAAAAAGATTAGGTTAGGGTAAAACTATTCAATAATCCAAACAAGAGAGTCTAAGCTCTTTACATAGACTTCCCACGCTCTGGCCATGGCTAACCCCTGGGCTATTCCCTCTAGTTGGGCCAGAGGCCTTATTACATAAGACGTCAATTATAACTGGGCTAGAGGCTAGACGTCACCGAACGACTGGGCTACTCCCCTAAACTGGGCCGAAGGCCATTAATACAAATAGACTAATTAAATCAAAAGACAACTATGTAATAGTTGGAACATAACAGTGACAATCACTAGCATGTACTTGAGCTGTATTTTTGTTTCAGGATGACTATATCGGTTGACAACATTTTATGGGATATTGTTGAAGAGCCATGACTATTAAAAGACATCTCCCAATTCCTTTTGACTTTGACTATTTCCGTCAAAGTGTTGTGCATCCATTAGAGCTTTTTTGCCTTATTAATCACGAGATTTGAGTAGCTAAAAACGCTTACCAAGTGGAAATTTGCATTTGAAGAGTAGATATTCTGAAATTGACTGGAAAAAATTTACAACTTAAAATTAACAGATAAAGCATATCATATAAGTAGAAAATGACATTTTTGTACCTTGTGAAAAACATGTGATTACTGCAGCCTTTTTCGAATTTATGCAAGTTCTCTCAATAATAGTATTTAAGTATTCTTGGTTCAAAGGTTGTTTCGAACCAAACAGGCTGATTATGGACCTTAGGGAATAAACACTAAGTGGTACACTAAGAGAGGCCGAACATCAATCTGCAGACTTTGCATCTGTATGATTGTTGGTGATTTGAGAAGAAAAGTTCCTCGATATAAATTGATAACCTCCTCGTCTCTGTTAGTGTATGTTTGGGTGCTCTATGAGTTTTAAATATGTGACTCCATATCATATGTTTTGATGCTATCTGCAACATGACTGGTCACTTTCAGGTTTCTTGCATTAAAATCACTACAAAAAAAACGAGCATTAGTGACGCTTTTTATCCTGACGTTTCACTAAATGTCATTAATAGTAATAAATTAGTGATATTTATTATCTAAAACGTCCTTAATAGCGAAGAGGCGCGCGCGCGGGAGATTGAGCAAAAAATCCCGCCGCGATATCTTCCGTTTCGCCCACTCCCATCACGCACGATTCTCCTCCTTTGCTCCTCCCCATTCGCCCGGTCGATCCAAACCCTAGCCCCGGCACTACCCCGCCTCCATTCTCATCCCTCGACGGTGACGCCTTCCATCGATCCAGGCTATAAATCCAATTAACCTCATACACCACCCGGTACTTCTGGCCGCGTCCCGGCGGAAGCTGAGAGGAGCTCCAAGGAGGACGGAGGGGAGCAGGCGGCGTCTCTTCGCTATTAATCAAACTCACAAATCCAAGAGGAAGCCCTACTTCAATTACCCCTTCAAAGAGGAATTTGACGACGGGGAGTCTAGAACCACCGTGACGATCAAGAACATACCCAACAAATACAGGTGAATAATTAGTTCTTCATTTGGGAATTAGGATTTTTTCTGTTGGGTGAGTTTGATTCTCTTCCCTTCCCTTTTATGGTTGGAGACATGACAAGGCCTCATAGTAATTGGTAAACTTGTCGTCCTTCATCATTCCTTTCTTCTCCCAATCCCGTAAAAAAACAGAGTATCACACCTACTTGTAAAAGCCATGAACTTGGAAATTTCTGGGCTGCTTCTGAAAAAGCCGAAGACTTGAATTTTATGCCTTTTTTGAGCTCATCACATCTCCATATTATTGGGTTTATGGCAAAAAGTGGCGTTGGAATTTGAAGGGACAAGGCTGGATATGGTGGGTGGGCTTCCTTCCCTCCCTCCTTTTGAGCAAATTGACATAGAATTTAAGTACTCTGTTTTTTCCTGGCATGTTCCTTAAGGAGGGACCTAGCAGTTATGTTTAGCAGAAAAATACAAGGAATATAAGGATTTTGATATATTCGTGTTTTGATAGATTTGTCTTTGGATTGGGAGCTGAATGCAGGGCCTTTTGGGGATTGCTGCATCGGTCTATGCTCATTCCTGCTGAAGGAGAATTTGAAAATCCGGACCTTTGCTCCATCTGGGCCTTCTCCCTTGCCTGAAACTTTTTTGCAAATTTGAAGGTCCTGAGGAGGTGAGTCTCAGAAATCTCTCTATTCCGTTTTTCAATAAACAGCTGGAAGAAACTCTGGGTCATTGATTTTAATTGTCTTGTTTGTCAGGAAATTCATGGTCTTCTCCGACAGGGTGTTTCTGTTGACAATATTTCAGAGCATCTGTCACCATGGGCATCTGCCCTGTTTGAGTTTTTGCCGCTCTTTATAAAACGACAGGTGTTTACCCCCAATAGAGACATTCGCTTATGCTACTCTGTTTTAATAGAGACATACGCTTATGCTATACTGTTTTATTTTTAAGTTTGCATGTCTAAAGTGTGCTTTACTGTTGCAGCTGCTTCTCCATCCTGAATCAGACGACTCTGCACAATTATCTCAGGAAAGGATCTTTAAGATTTTCATATATGTCAACGTTGTTATTTTTAGCTATTCTGCTTCTTCATGTGCAAAAACATTTTAAAAATAAGTTGACTGGAACATTTATGTCAATTGGTGGATTTTATATATTGGTTTGTATCTCTTTTAAATCCTAATCATGGCGACAGCTTGTTCTTACTTGGCAAAGTTATGACTTCTTACTGCTATTGCCTCTGGTGCAGATTGAGACAGAAAAGCTTCTTGCCCAGTTAGTGGAGACAGAAATAAACAAACGATTGGTGGGTTTCTTTTTTTTTTATGTCATATAAGTTGATTCTCCACAGATATTGGGATCTGATGATTTAGGCAACATTTTACAGAAGGAAGGCACCTATAAAGGAAAGAAGTTTAATGCCATCTGCCACTTCTTTGGCTATCAGGCTCGGGGTTCTCTACCCTCAAAATTTGATTGTGACTATGCTTATGTAAGTAAAAGTGTATCTTCAATTATAAAAAGAAAGTTATTTTTTTTCATCTTGATTTTTATCTTAAGTAGGTGTTTAAGCAATACAAACACTGCATCTATGTAGGTGCTTGGCCACATCTGTTATCATATATTAGCCGCTGGATTGAATGGCTACAGGGCAACTGTTACGAATCTGAAGAATCCTGTGAATAAGTGGAAGTGTGGTGCTGCTCCTATTACAGTATGTGTGAAACTTCTCATTCTAATTAGAAATAATTTTTTGCTTATATTCTTGCCCACGTGAACAAAAGAAAAATAATCAGTTCATTGTGGAAAACCAAATGTATCTACTAATTCCAGATGGAGGGAGTAGTTTTTAAGCCTGTCTTACTTTTCATAGTTATCTTGTTTCTGCAATCAATCTCTCGAGTGAGTTTTTTGTTATGATTAACTCAGGCAATGATGACTGTGAAGCGCTGGTCTCATGGCCATAAGGCCACCTCAATTGGAAAACCAGCTATTCATCCTTCTGCTGTTGATTTGAAAGGCAGACAACTTGGATAAGCTTTCTCAACAGACAACTTTTCTTGATCTTGTTTTAAAAAAAATGAAGTGTTTGATCTTCTTGATGGCATATATTCTGACACAATTTGCTTCGCCTGATTTTTGTCTAGGTGAGGAGCATAGTAAAACCTGGATGTTCTCAGGATGTTCTGAAGGCTGCTCTTAGTTCAATGGCATCAGTCACAGATGTTCTCTCTGTCATGTCTGCACCTTCTTTCAGTAGCCAACACCCTTTTAATTTATAAATGGCTCTGAAATCTCTGGAAGAAATTTTTTGGAGCTTTTCTGTTCTGGGGCCTTTTTTTTTCATGACGGCTGTAGGTAAAAAAGCAGCAGAAGTGTAGCGTATTTATCTATTGAGTGAGTGCAATAATATGCTTTTGACGATTTTATGAGGTTCTGTAACATTTTTTGCTGTCATAGACTTGTGCTTTACATACTTGAAATTTGCAATAGTTATCATTCTTTCTAGTAGTTAAATCAGTTCGCTTGAAGAATTCAGAATCTTATGATGGCAGCTAACTTACATCAGCATTCTTTGTGTTCTGAGGTGACGTCTATGTAGAGGCACTGAGTTAGTAATTGATGAATTGGTAATAAAGTTTCTGCAAGTTTACAACAAATATCTTCATTGTTACAAGGAAGCCAAATGACTTTTGTCTTGGTCTGGTAAAATCATCAATTTATGCGACTATTTTCAATCGTTCAACTGGGTCCAGTGGCCCAAAAATTTACTTCTGAATGAGAAACGCATGACGTAATTTATAACTACTTAGTTTTACATATGAATCAAGGTTTAACTCCTCAGTCCGACTTTTTCTCACCGTCAGGATTCTGATGTGGTGGTCGGTGGCTGCAGGTGAGGAGTCCAGTGAGAAGGGTTTCAGGTTAGGAAGAGGGTGAGTTGTAGAGTATGGGGTGGGTAGCCTAAGGAATAAAGGGAGATAAAACAACCCACTTCATGTGGATTACATCATTTTGTGTTGGGTCTTCTAATACTGAGGGCGGCAAATCAGCCATCCATTTCTGAACTAGCAGTGAGACAGAGGATTCTCCGTCTTAAGAACAGCAATGAACTCCTATTCATGAGTTGTTTTTGTGCTGAGCTAAACTTATTCTCCTATATCTTACAGCTTGCTCTTCTTATATTGATTGCTGGCATCGTCTGTATATATATTGAACATGCTGATCTTCTGCTATTCGGTGTGCACTATTGAATTATTCTGTTGTTTGACATTATTCTTCGTTTGTCCATTTGGTCCTTTGCTTTATTGACAAACTATGTGTTTTTAGGGAAAATTGTGAGGATATGTTCATGTGAAACATGTATGATTATTCTCCTCTTTTTACAGGTTTTGGCTAGCAATGCGATATTCCTTGGCTTCGTAATCTTTTTGCCCTTTTCACTTGGACGCCTTGTACTTTACTATGTATCCTGGTTTTTCTCTTCTGCGGGTTCAATCACAACAGCAATACAAGAAGAAACCTCCATTGCCTTATCTAATGGTACACTTAAAAATGTAGTAGCTTCTGTTACAAATCTATCATCTTCTGGGGGTGATAATTCGCTCAGCGATGTCGTGGATGTGATTGCAGAGTCCCTCAAACTAAATGCAAGCACTTTAGAAGCATCGAGCACTGTCGGATCACATGTTTCAGCTGACTGTTGAAGGGGGTGACTAGTGGTGCCTCACACCTTTCTGATGTCACTACTCTCTTTGTTGGATATGTATTCATATGTTCGCTACTTGTCCTTTACCTTGCATTTTTTGCATTGATTCGTTATACCAGAGGTGAACCGCTGACAATGGGAAGGTTTTATGGGATTGCTTCAATAGTTGAGGGGATTCCATCTCTGGTTAGGCAATTTGTGGCCGTGATGAAGCATCTGACGACCATGGTTAAGGTTGCTTTCTTGTTAGTGATAGAACTTGGTGTATTCCAACTTATGTGTGGTTGGTGGTTGGATGTTTGTACCATAAAAATGCTAGGAACCAATATCTCTCAAAGAATTGAGTTTTTCTCATTTTCACCACTGGGTAGCTCTTTGATCCATTGGCCTGTGGGAATTGTGTATATGCTACAAATTAGCATCTTTGTCAGCCTTCTTCGAGGGGTATGTTTCCTTAACTCCTTTCATCTTGTTGGTCTTGTACATTTTCTGGTAACTTCTATAATATTGTTACACTGTTTTAGGTTTTGCGAAATGGAGTCCTGTATTTTCTGCGTGATCCAGCAGATCCAAACTATAATCCTTTCCATGATTTAAATGACGATCCTGTGCACAAACATGCACGTCAAGTTCTGTTATCTGTAGCCGTGTATGGAAGCTTGATTATGATGCTTGTGTTCTTGCCTGTCAAATTAGCAATGCGGCTGGCTCCTTCAATCTTTCCATTAGATATTTCGTAAGCCTCTACATTTCTTTTTCTTCTATATATTGCTGAGAATGTACTGTTTTATATTGTAGACTTCTATACTGTTCTAAACGCCATCAATTGATAAACATCTGCAGTGTCTCCGATCCATTTACTGAGATTCCAGCAGACATGCTTTTGTTTCAAATATGCATTCCATTTACTATTGAACATTTTACGCCACAATCAAGGCCATTCTTCATCAGTGGTTTTCTGTTGTTGGTTGGGCACTTGGTTCGATGGAGTTCTTGCTTCCAAGGCCAGAAGATAGTAATGGTGGCCAACTTGAACCTTTGACCGATCAACAACAAGCTGAAGGTGTGTCACAAGGCATGGAAGCCCTGCAACAATCTCTGACATAGACAATTGCTTCTGGCTCTTTAGGATGCACTGGTCTGTGTAATGTTGCTGATTATATGGGACAAATGGCAGTTGTCATGGGCAAGTTGGGGATGATTGAAAACTTTGTCCGCCAGGTACTATAGCTTCCCATGCATGTTTTAGCCTTCTCCTAGTTAATTTTGGGCATGATTTGTGCCAAAAGGCTCAAGAGGAAGATAAAGGTTCCTTAGTCTAGTTTTATTAAAGGGTCAGGCTACTGTAGTTCAATACATAACATAGAAAAATTGATCTTTGCACTTCTAAAGAAAAAAATTGTAATCATCCGGAAGTTTAGACTTATTGCCTGCTTTTGTTGTTTCTAATTAAGCATTGTTGCTTGATAATCAATATCATGCAAAATCATACTGATATTTATTATATTTTATGCAGATTCATGGAATACTGAATTAGTGAGTTGGAGAATCATGAGCAAGGACAATTCGAAGAGAATTTCCACAAGTAGATATAGATATTTATAAAAATATGCAATGACTTGTAATTTGTTGAAATATATTATTTGATGTACATTCACATTCTTGTGAAAAGTAATAATACACTTCTGATAATGTGAAATAGATGGTTTCAAATGAATTATTTTTTTCTATTATTAAAAAAACAAAAGTGAATTATTTTCAACGACGCACAAAAAAACGTCGCTAAAACCCCGAGAACATTTGCGTTCTTTTTTAGCGACGTTTTTATAAACGTCGCTAATTCTTTTTCCAACATTTTCCAAAGTATTCCTTCGACCCAGAAACGTCGCTAAAAACTTTTTCCATCGTTCTTCAAAGCGTTGCTAAAAGAATCAGTGATGTTTAACAAGCGTCGCTATAAGAGTCGCTAATACCTTCAGCGACGCTGCATTTAGTATCGTTTGTAAATAACGTCGCTAATACTTTTAGTAACGTTTTTTATACTTTTAGCGACGATTTTTCAGCGTCGCTATAACCCAATTTTTTTGTAGTGAATATTTGTAGATCAAATGGTGCTCTACTTTTGCACTTATATTTCCTTTTGATGGTTTACATTGTGATTGCTGGGTGACTCGAGATGAAAAGTTCTTCGATATAAATAGCTGAAGGAGATAACCTCTTTGTCTCTATTAGTGTCTTTTTGGGTGCTCTATGAGCTTTAAATATATGACTCCGCAACATTTATTGTGATGCTATTTCCAAACTGAACAATAATCATAATCACAGTCACTTGTAGATGTCCTGCATTAAGATATTTGTACCTCAAATGGAGCTCTGATTTTGCACATATAGTACCTTTGAGGGTGATTGGTTCTTTCTGCATCGTACTGCTTTTTTTTGGCAGATCAAATATATTTTTGAAGGAAAACCTTGCTTGGAAATGCGAAAAGACGTAATGGCATTGATGAAACGGCTGGCTCAGTCAGCCCAAGAAGCTTTTGGAGATTTGAAGGAGGCAGTTGAAACAGATGATACCAAGACAGCTGCACTGAATGGAACTGTTGGTTGTCTCACAATCTTTACTATCCGTTATCTGAAGTATCTATTTGAGTACGTCAGCATGACTCTATAAGGCACTGCTTCTTTTCTGATTTTCCGGAATTCTCCATCTTGCTACATTATGAGAGTTGTATTACATAACCCTTCACTTCGTGATGAAGTCCTTCCAATCTGGGTTCATACTTTGTAGATTTGTTGGGTTTCCAGAATGTTTGATAAGTGTAATATCTACTACTAAACCTTACATGTACTATCATTTGCAAATCCTTGTCTGTCCATTGATTACTTTTTCAAATCTCATGGACTTATTTGTCCAAATGTCTCATCAATAAAAGTGTATCTTATTTGTTGTTGGACTGAATTATCTAGTTCTATTTATTTATTTTGGGATGTAATATTTTTAGTATGTCCTATGAAGTTGGTTGGTAGAAGTATTTGTTTTCTTAGCTCTGTTACTCATATGTGTTAATTCTGGATACAGCTATCAATCAACACTGAAGCTACTTTTTAATAGCGTGGGCAAAGACTCATACACTCAGTTGGCAGATTTGACAATGCAAATAATGCAAGCTCTTCAGACAAACCTAGATGGCAAATCTAAGCAGTACAAGGATCCTGCACTAACAGAACTTTTCCTTATGAATAATATTTACTATATGGTCAGATTTGTGGAAACGTGAGCTCTCACAAACCCAACTTTATATTGTTATGTTTTGTCGGCAACTATATGTTTTCTTTTTTTTTTGTGTGTTCTTTTCAAAAAAATTTCGACGCCTCTCTATTTCTGGCTTTCTCTCAGGTCAGAAGCGAAGGATTTATTGGGGGATGATTGGGTGCAAAGACACCTGAGAATTGTTCAGCAGCATGCATTTCAATATAAAAGAGTTGCATGGGCAAAGGTAAAACATGATTATCGAATTAATATGCATGTTGTTTTTTTACTAGGTTTTGTTATTTTTTTGAGGTGGGTTCCTAGGTTTCTTGAACTCATATATTTATTTAAATACTGTCTTGTACTTATTATTGTGTGATTTCTTCTTTTTTTCTTTTAATTTTATCCCTTCCATTCATTCCTTGTAACTACACTTGTTAACTTCTTTTGTACCCCTGTACAACTAATGAAGATTTCAAATATTTTTCAGTAAAGATTTCAGTTATATTCTGCCACTAATGCGGAGACTGGACCCAGGCTCTCGTCCACTGTATGCTGAGCTGCAGCTAAAAAAACTAACAAATATTGTGAAAATTTAATTTTTTTGAAGGGCAAATAGCCAAGGTCTCATTTTAAGTTTCATAATTTGATGCCATCAGAACTCAAGGCTCTATAAGCTGTGTTTTCTAAGGAAAAAATCATTGATTAAGAGTAAAGGTGATTTACTAGTAGAGGTTTTTGACTGACTCTAGAAGATCTGGAAGAGAAATGAACTTAACATTTAGGTTTGAATCTTGGAATAATGGTGATGCTCGTGGTGGGAGAAATGTGGTAATTGTATAATTGAAAGAAATGTGGTAATTATATAAGGAGCTCAGCGGGTCCTCATTGGTGGGTTTAGCTGCATATAACTTGCAAGAGTTGAGCACCAAGTGTACTATTTGATAAATATTACCTGAATTACAAAATGAAACATACACCATTCACTATTGTTTTGCCATTTTTTTATCATTATGATCTTATCGGTTAAGTAATTCTGCCTAAATGATAGATGGAATGAATCATATGCCATTTTCTGTTGCTTTTCTTCCTATATATCAGTTGGTTTGATTTTTGTTCGCCTTGGTTGATTTGCAATTTTTAAATCGGCATGCATTGTATTTCGGTTGTACATGTTTTTCATTTACTTACGTTGATATATACAAGTTGACTTAAGAATGAGGCCTGTTTGTTTGGTTTTTGAAATGAACTTATGCTTGTTGGTGATGGGTTCAGTATTGGTGCATCAGATTACCTCCATCAGCTCTTAGATTTACCTCCTAGAAACCGATTGAACTGATGTAAGCTTTTTAGTTTGGGGAAGTTCATTCTCCCCTGCAGTTTGTCAATGCAATGTCTTAATTTGATTTTTGGGCAAACATTGTTCTTCTGCGGTCATTGACAATCGATGCCCTCTTTTCCCTGTGTAATTAACATAATTTGTTAAATGGCTCTCACCATCAAAATGAAAGTAAGTGTCCCTACAGAAGTTAGTTTCTTGTGGATCGCCATCGCTAATGCTAGAGGTTTAAAAGTGTAGTTTGGGCATTCCCCGAGGCAAAGTCTCTTTTATTTAGAATAGACAAACTCATTGTTTTGACGCTGCTTAGTTACAGATGGTTTCAAAAATTTCCTGCTAAAATTGATTGCTTGTCTCTGCAGATTCTGCAATGCTTTTCTCTTCCCAATTTGAACTTTAGCAGTGGTGTTTTGACGGCGATGGTTAAGGAAAGGTGCAAAATTTGTACTCTTTTTCTTTCAGATTCTTTGTTCATTATGGTTTTATGTCATTTGAAGTACTACTGTAGGGCTGTCCACAGTGAAAATTTGGTGCTTCTTATTTGGATCAGATTAAAGTCGTTCAATATGCAATTCGAGGAGCTACATCTTCTTCAATGTCAGTGGATGGTTCCTGATGATGGATTGAGGAAACAGTTGAGGTTATCTATTGCCGAAGTAATTTTGTCTGCCTACGGAACTTTCACTGGGAGATATGGGTACTCTTTATATACTTTATTTATTCTGTTCCCACTGGATTTTGTAGGTCAGACATGAAGCTTCGCATGCTTTGAGTGCTTTAATATTTTTACCAGAGAGAAAAAGTTCCACATAAAACAAGGGGAAGTTTTTCAAACAATACTATTTTAATAAATTGTTATCATTTTGAAGAAGAGCTGAAAGTATTTGTCAAACAGTTGTTTCATACTTCCATGCAGATGGTAGGCGCCTGCATTGTTTTTTTTTTTTTAACTTCTTAAATTCATCGCTCTAAGTGACAAAAATCGGTATTTAAAAGGTTAAGTCTTCACTCTAGGTGATGATGACTTCAGTCACAGTCTCTACATAGAGGTAATGTTGACACTTGGAGTGACAACTTTAGTTTAGTGCCACTATATACCATGTTAGGACTCCTATGTCATTGCTCATGCATGGGCCATTAGCCAATATTTCTCTTGGGACAACATTTTGCGGTTGTTTGGTGATTACATTCATCATGTTGTTTCTGATAATTTTCAATGGGTTGTTAGGCATGAGTGGGCACAGATAACCACTGGGGACCCTTCTTTTCTTATATTGTAAATTTCACATATATTTCAGGCATTATATCGAATTTGGCAAGTCTCCTCAGAAGTACATGAGATACACACTGAAGGAGGTTGAAGCAATGCTAGACAAATTGTTCGAAGGAAATGTTACCCAAAGAGAAAGTTGTTTGAAGGGAAGATGCTTAATGATCGGAACTGGTAGTCTTCACCCCGCCCTAAGAGTAATATGTCCTCAAGAATAGTTAAAATGGACCCAGGACCAGTCTTGCCAATGTGCAACATGTGAATTGTAAACAGTTTAAATGAGATGCAAATGATGTTATGGTTTGAGAGTTGTCTACTTACTGAGGACCGGGCTTAAAATCTTGTTGGCTCACCTTCCAGTCTACCCCCTTCAAATATCCATATATCCACACACCTAGAGGGTCATCAGGAGGAGGAAAATACTTCCCTCGTTTTCATAAGACAAAGTTCTGGAGACAAACGGCACAGCCATTGATGAGTTTGTGATTACCATTGTTCTGCTGAAACAATTCCATTATTTGTTGCTAAAAAAGGTATGTAAACTCAAGAATGAATAATTTGTAGGAAAATATGATTGTGGTTGTGTGCCATGATAGTCTAGTTTACAGTCCGTCTATTGAGTGTTGATTATTTAACACAAAAAATCTGACTTTATCCAATGAAGCTCGCCTCGATTTGAAAAAAGACGGATCTAACATTACTATGGTACTTGGGTTTGCTTTCAAGACCAAAGACACAGGGAGATGGACAGAAACTCTGATTTATTATACGGGCCCTAGAGTCCAATAAATTTCACTCCGTAATTTAAACGAGCTTCATTTGTCGGAGTGAGTACTAAGGGGCTGTTTAGATAGCGAAAGAGGGCTGAATTCACTGTCAATTCAGCCCTCTTTCACGTGAAAGAGGGTGAAACAGGTTTGTGTGATGAATTTCAGGTGAATTAGAAAATTCACCTGAAAGAACAAATTCAGGGTGAAAGAGCACTTTCAGTTGAAAGTCCTCATGTTCAATTCATCTGCGAAAATACAATTCTGCCCTCATCATGATTCATGAACAGTACTCCCTCCATCCCAAATTTGTACCAAGATTTAGTTTTTCAAATTAAACTAAAATTAATCCATTTTGGAAAATTATATGGTATTACTAATGTCGGACGGAGTGTAGAAAAGAGGTGATGCAGGGGTAAAATAGTCAAAATATAAAAAATTACTTATTGTATCACATTCACTATCCAAACACATAACCAATTATATTCATCTTAAAAATTTCACTATCCAAACGAATTTCACATTCATCATGAAAGTCAATGAATTTTTTCACCTGAATTTAATTTCACATTCATTACTCTTTCACTATCCAAACAGCCCCTAAATGTCATCCAATCTGCAAAGTCGAACATGAGAGTAGCATACTTGAGGAGGCCCTACCTGGCCAATTTCTCAAAATTTTGTACAGACCCCTTTTATTGGAAGCCCCGTTAGTACAAAATATGGTCTGCATGCGTGAGCCGAGTCCACACAGGCGAAATCCGATTGGGGGGGGGGGGGGGGGGTCAGAAAAGGAGGCAGGCAGGTTTGATCTAACATTCACCATCAGATCAAAATCGGATGGCTTGTGGTGCCTTGACTCACCCAGATGCCCATGAGCGGCATCTCTTAGTAACTTTTTCCTTTTCTATTGTTGTAGATAATAATTTCTCCTACTGGGGAAGAAGTTTTTTGGTACAACCAGCATAATACTCAAGCAGCGGGGATCATCGGCTCACATGCAATAAACGTGTGCTTCAGTAAATTAGTGCCAAACATTAGAAGACCTTGAAAATCAACGGCTCCTGTATAAGTGGCGTACAAGGTGATGTGGGCTGCCGGTTGTATCCAACAATTTCTCCTATTGGGGGAGGGGGCACCCATGCTCTTAGACATTATTTTTAGCCTATATAAAAATCAACAGGCTCAAAAAAGGACTGGAAGTTTTGTAAACATTGTTAGTGGCCTATATACCATGTTAGGGCTCCTATGTACCATGCTAGTGGCCCTTTGTGCATGCTAGGTATGTTTTAACTTCGGAGTAACTTTGATGAAATAAGCCTAACTTGCTCAAATTTGTTTGAATTTGTGTTGAATTATTAGTCAGAGCGACGTCCTTAAGTAAAAATTGGGAAAAAAAGTCACCAAGCCGCCAACTGCCATGTGGCAGTACGGAACACCATGTTTGACAAATATTTTCAGTTCTCCTAAAAAATAATGATTATTTATTAAAGTCATATTTTTTTCTATAAATGCCCCAACAAAAAAGATAACATGTTCTCCAGACTATCAATAATATATGTCATTGCTCATGCATGGGCCATTAGCCAATATTTCTCTTGGGACAACATTTTGCGGTTGTTTGGTGATTACATTCACCATGTTGTTTCTGATCATTTTCAATGGGTTGTTAGGCACGAGTGGGCACAGATAACCATTGGGGACCCTTCTTTTCTTATATTGTAAATTTCACATATATTTCAGGCATTATATCGAATTTGGCAAAGTCTCCTCAGAAGTACATGAGATACACACTGAAGGAGGTTGAAACAATGCTAGACAAATTGTTTGAAGGAAATGTTACCCAAAGAGAAAATTGTTTGAAAGGAAGATGCTTAATGATCGGAACTGGTAGTCTTCACCCCGCCCTAAGAGTAATATGCTTCCACAGCGCATGTCTTCAAGAATAGTTAAAATGGACCCTGGATCAATCATGCCAATGTGCAACATGTGAATTGTAAACAGTTTAAATGGGATGCAAATGATGTTATGGTTTGAGAGTTGTCTACTTACTGAGGACCGGGCTTAAAATCTTGTTGGCTCACATTCCATTCCGTCCCCTTCAATCTCCATATATCCACACACCTAGAGGGTCACCAGGAGGAGGATGAAAATACTTCCCTCGTTTTCACAAGACATAGTTCTGGAGACAAACGGCACACGCATTGATGAGTTTGTGATAACCATTGTTGTTCTGAAACAATTCCAGTATTTGTTGCTAAAAAAGGTATGTAAACTCAAGAATGAATAATATGCAGGAAAATATGATTGTGGTTGTTTGCCATGATAGTCTAGTTTACAGTTCGTCTATTGAGTATTGACTATTTAACACAAAACATCTGACTTTATCCAATGAAGCTCGCCTCGATTTGAAAAAAGATGGATCTAACATTACATGGTTGGGTTTGCTTTCAAGACCAAAGACACAGGGAGATGGAGAGAAACTCTGATTTATTATTTGGGCCCTGGAGTCCAATAAATTTCACTCACGTAATGCAAGCGAGCTTCATTTCATTTGCCGGAGTGAGTAATAAATATCATCCAACCTGCAAAGTCGGACATGAGAGTCACATACTTGAGGAGCCCCTACCTGGCCAATTTTCTCAAATTTTTTTGTACAGACCCCTTTTATTCGAAGCCCCGTTAGTACAAAATATGGTCTGCATGCACTTGCGTGAGCCGAGTCCACACAGGCGAACTCCGGATGGGGATGTCAGAACAGGAGGCAGGCAGGTTCTATCTAACATTCACCATCAGATCAAAATCGGATGGCTCATGGTGCTTGACTCACGCAGATGCGCATGAGCCGCATCTCATAGTAACTTTATCCTTTTCTATTTGTGTAGATAAAACAGTAGAAGATCTTGAAGGGGGGGGACCCATGCTTTTAGACATTATTTTTAGGCTATATAAAGTCAACAGGCTCTAAATAATGTCTCCCCCTTCTAGAGCAAAAAAGGACTGGAAGTTTTGTAAACATTGCTAAAAAAAAGGCAAATTCCACTTTGCCGGCCTTTAAACCTGAACTTTCGTGTTGGATTCCTCTGAACCTTCTACGAATCTTGTCTCTCGATCAAGACTCTCTAACCTTTTTCATCATAAATCTCGAATCCGTCATCTTCTTCTGCTTTCCTTTTGCAATTGATTGTCTGTAAGTACTGCAGTGGTTCTAATCTATTCTGAATTTGTATAAAAAAATTTAATCTGAAGTCAGGAAGTATACAAATCATCCTTTTATTAGCTTTGAAAGGTGGGAGGGCTAGTTGCTGTTGAACAAAGGCAGGTATGGCCTTCATCAGCCTTAATGATGTTGTCAACAACCATCACTATTGCAGGCCTTCTCGTCCTCATCCGGCACCTGATCATCTTTCCCCCCAGGTTTCTTAGATTCTTTTTCTTTTGTTTCGTTTTATTTTTGGAGCTTCTGTATTTAGTTGTTCTCTGATGACTTTGACCATATTAGGTGGTTGAGCTGGTAGATGTTTGTTGATTGTTATTGAGGCGTATTTTGATGAATCTCTCACTTTGTGCAACTCTGAACTTTCATAGGTGTACTTCTGAAACATTACCTTGCAGCATCAAACTAATTTTCGACTACTATTATTATCATGGCTTTTATGGTTGTGATCATCATCATGAAGGCATTAAGAATCATACAATGAGGGTGTATAAAAACAGATCCATAACTTTGTAATGTTGTAAATGAGGGAACATTGGAATTAATTAGTCTTATAAGCATGGTGAGAGTCAAGTGAATTGAACTTTAATTTAATCGTGAGCTAATGTGTACTGTTGATGCCTGTGAAGCATGTTGTTGTTAAAATGTCTTTAGGAAGAATATTTTGTAAATTAAAAAATGTTTTTATCCATACGAGGAAGGAATATCCTATTTGAGGAATATAAGAATTGGGTCTTTCGAGCTTTTGTACATCTTTAGTCTTAACAGTGTAAAACAAATGAAGCCATTCAAATGAGCCAAACACGCCAGAAGATCAGGCCATCTAGCCCAACACAGATCCATGACAGATTTACCAGTTCCAATCTGGAAAGTGAGCTAGCTTTGATTGCATGTGGAATGTGTAGAAGGTTCTGGACTTGAGTTGATGACAAAAGAAGTATTGGTGTTAGTTGGAGGCAATATATGATGTAGTTTACAACAGCATTTATATAGCTGAAGCTAGTTGAAGATCGACTGAGGATAGTTTCGTCAGACTGGTAGTTAGTTTGGGATATTTTTGTCATTTCAGCTGTATTTCAAATTCTAGGCAGTTAGTTTGTTGGAGGAATTTCTTTTTGAACTGCTATAAATAGCAGGAGCAGTGGAATGAAAAGGGGGATGATGATTTTCGAAATTCAAATATTGGTTCTGATTTCTCCTTCTGCTCTGGCCATGGATTTGGCTCCTCCTTTCTTCTTGCTGATGGAATTCAGCTAAGTTCTTTTCTTCCTTTGCTGCTATTACTCTGTTTTGTTGGTTTGTTCTGTTTTGAAGTCTGTAAGAAATTGTCATTTCAATTTCATTGTAAAAGTTCTGAAAATCCAAGTGTACTGAACTTGAATTTAGTAATACAAAAGCACATTTGGACCATTTGTTGTTGTTTACTTCTCGATCAGATCTGTTGCTACATCAGTTGGTATCAGAGCCTGGTCGCTGAAAAAACTTCTGATTATGGCGATCGGCGATTCTGGAGAAGAGGTTTCGATTCAGCAGCAGATCCTACAATCGATTCAGCTGTTGTTACAACAAATGCAACAGTTGAATTGTAATCTCAGCAGTAACCAGAATGTTGATTTGAGTCATGGACAGAGGAACCGAAATTTGCGGAATAATGGTAGAATGCCAGATCTGTCTAATTCAGTACCAAATCAACAGAATCATTTTGAGAGAGGGACAGATTTGGATGTTTCCAGTGAAAAAGAAGATGCTGAACCAGTCATACCTCGGAGTAACTCTTCTGAAAACAGAGGTACATCGTCTGACTCCTATAGATTTCGTCCTAAACTCGAGTTACCTTCTTATGATGGTCAAGTCAATGTGGAAGCATTCCTCGATTGGGCATTTGAAGTAGAAAACTACTTTACTTGTTTAGAGGTACCTGATGAATTGAAGGTAAGATTAATATCTTGTAAGCTGAAAGGTGGAGCTGCAGCATGGTGGAACCAAATTCAGAACTCCAGGGCTCAGTGTGGCAAACATCCAATTCGGTCATGGATTAGGATGAAAAATATGTTAAGAAGTAGATTTCTACCTCTTGATTATGAGCAGATTTTGTATAAACAGCTGCAGGATTGCAGACAAGGAAACAGATCTGTTTCGGACTATTTGACTGAATTTCAAAGGCTGGTGGCTAGAAATAATTTGCAGGAGTCTGAACAGCATCGGATTGTGAGATTTACCAGAGGTTTGAGATATGATTTGCAACTCAAATTGGCAAATCAAACCTTGCATTCGTTCAATGAAGCAATTCAGGCTGCTTTTAGACATGAAGGTCTACTGGTTCATCCCACTGGAAGGAGTGGTACACAAGCCAAGTCTACCTATGAAACTGGAAATAGTAGCAGAATGAAAGGTACAGATAAAAATTTGGTCCAATCAAAAGGACAACAAAACAGTCAACCTGTGTTATCAAAACCTGTTAATTCTAATGTCCAACTACAGTCTTCTTCAAATCTATATGCTCCACCAACTCCTAGAATCTGTTATCGATGTCAACAGCCTAGACACACTTCAAATCGATGTCCTCAGAGAGATTCACATAACAGAAATACTGCAGCGGTAGCCATTTCTGCTGATTGTCAAAATGAACACTGTGGGGGTGAAGAAGAGAACATAATTGAAGAATTTGGTGATGAAGGACCTAGTTGGGAAGAGACATCACAGCTTCTAGTTATACAAAGGGAGCTATATTCAACTCTCCCCATGGAAACTTATCAGGGACATAACATTTTCAGGATTCAAGGAACTGTTAAAAATAGAACCTGTAATGTCATTATTGATGGAGGCAGTTCTGAAAACATTATTGCTCGATCTATGGTTCAGAAGTTGCAATTACCTATTGAGAAGCATCATCGACCTTACACATTGGGATGGATCAAAGATGTGGGTCCAATTTCAGTCACTGAATCATGCACTTTCTCATTTTCCATTGGTAAGCATTATCAAACTACTCTAGTTTGTGATGTTATTGACATGTCTGCCTGTCAAATTCTTCTTGGTAGACCATGGCAATATGACACTGCAGCTATTCACAATGGTAGATTGAATACCTATACCTTCTTCCATGGTGGTATTAAAATTGTGTTGACACCAAAAACTCCAACTTCCAAAACTGAGACTTCTACTGCTACAGAGTCAACTCCTTCTTCATCAGTAATTCCAAAACCTGCCTCTGTCTCACAAATAAGTTTTTTGTCCGGTTCATTACTAGGCCAGGCAGCAGCTGCTACTTCAATTAAACCTTTCTTGTTAGTGCAAAATATTGGAAAAGATATAAAATGGGCTGGAACTATTTTAATCCTTGTCACAATTTTAACTACTCCTGATCACAAACAATTCTCTGAACTCCCTGATAGTATCCAAAAGTTGTTGAGTTAGTACACATGTCTCCTCCCAGATCAATTTCAGTCTTTACCATCCTTAAGAGACATACAGCATGCCATTGATTTTATTCCAGGTTCATCTTTACCTAATTTACCACACTACAGACTCAATCCAAAAGAACATGCAATTTTGCAAGAACAGGTTGATGAATTGCTAAACAAGGGATTTATTCGAGAGAGCCTCAGCCCATGTGCTGTACCATCTCTATTAGTTCCTAAGAAAGATGGTTCTTGGAGGCTGTGTGTGGATAGCAGATCAGTGAACAAAATAACAGTCAAATACAGATTTCCTATACCACGGTTAGATGATATGTTGGACATGATTGAAGGAGCAAAGATTTTTTCTAAACTAGACTTAAAGAGTGGATATCATCAAATCAGAATTCGACCTGGGGATGAATGGAAGACAGCATTCAAGACAAAAGAAGGGTTATATGAATGGTTAGTCATGCCCTTTGGTTTATCAAATGCACCAAGTACCTTCATGAGACTTATGACACAAATTCTGAAACCCTTTCTTGGTAAAACTGTGGTAGTTTATTTTGATGATATACTTGTTTATAGTAAAAGTGTAGATGATCATCTGTTTCATTTACAAGCTGTCTTTGAGGTTCTTAAACAAAATGCTATGTATCTTAGCATTCAAAAGTGCAGTTTTTTTACTAGTAAACTGAATTTCCTAGGGTATGTAGTCAGTTCAGAAGGTATACAGGTGGATGACTCAAAAGTGACAACTATAAAAGAATGGCCAGTTCCTACGATAGTGACACAACTTCGAAGTTTTCTAGGTCTTGCCACTTTCTATAGAAGGTTTGTTAAAGGATTTAGTATAATTGCAGTTCCTTTAACAGACTGTCTTCAAAAAAATAAGTTTTGTTGGTCTGAATCAGCACAGAACAGTTTTGATAAGCTGAAAGAGAAGCTCAGTACAACCCCTGTACTGATTTTGCCTAATTTTGATAAGGCTTTTAAAGTGGATTGTGATGCCTCCTGTCTTGGAATTGGTGCTGTTCTTAGCCAAGAAGGTAGACCAGTTTCTTATTTCAGTGAAAAGTTATCTTCCACTCAACAAAAATGGTTTACATACAAGTTGGAACTTTTTGCTTTGGTCCAATCATAAAAACACTGGAGACATTATCTTGTTCATCAAGAATTTGTGGTTCATACTGATCACCAAGCTCTCAGATATCTCCAAAGCCAAACAAAACTTGATCGTTTACATGCTAAGTGGATAACTGAATTACAAGAATATACTTTTGTTATCAAGCACAAATCTGGTCAAGTCAACAAAGTGGCTGATGCCTTAAGCCGAAAAGCTTCCTTTTTATCAACTTGCCAACTTCAAGTATTCGGTTTTGACAGCATTAAATCATTATATCCAACTGATTCAGATTTTAGTTCCACTTGGCAGTTATGTCAGCTCCATAACAGCAGATTTGAAGACTTTATCATTCAAAATGGTTTTCTCTATAAAGGTAATGTTCTGTGTATTCCTCAGGGTTCTCTTAGAGTCAAACTTATATCTGAGTTGCATCAAGGAGGCTTGGGGGGTCACTTTGGTAAAGACAAAACTATTAGCCTTGTTTGTTCCAAATTCTTTTGGCCAAGCTGCAAAAGAGATGTGATTAAATTTGTTAAGCACTGCCAAGTTTGTCAACATGCTAAAGGAACAGCCAATAACACTGGTCTCTACTCCCCACTGCCTCTTCCAAATGGTCCTTGGGAGGATATCTCTATGGATTTTATACTGGGGTTACCTCGAACTCCAAGAAGAACAGATTCAATCTTTGTTGTTGTGGACAGATTCTCCAAAATGAGCCACTTCATAGCTTGTCAAAAGACTGATGATGCAACCAAGGTGGCTTTATTGTTCTTCAAAGAAATAGTTCGACTTCATGGTGTTCCTTATACCATTACTTCAGATCGAGATTCCAGATTTTTAAGTCATTTTTGGAAAACTTTATGGCAGAAGCTTCATACTACTTTGCAGTTTAGCACAACTTGTCACCGATGGACAAACAGAGGTTGTCAATCGAACTTTGGGTAATTTGCTTCGAAGTTTATGTGGTGACCATCCTACCCAATGGGATTTGTATCTTCCTCAAGCAGAATTTGCATACAATTCATCTGTTCATCGTAGTACTGGTTATTCCCCATTTCAGATTATGTATGGTAAAAATCCACATCATACATTGGATTTACCATTTGTTTCCCACAAATCAGCATCCTCTACTGCTCTATCTACTTTGGAAAAGCTTCAACAGATTCATAAATCAGTTCGAGCAAATCTGGCAACATCTACTGATAAATACAAGCTTGTTGCTGATTCTCATCGCCGGAACCATCATTTTCAGGTTGGAGATCTTGTATTGATACATCTGCGTAAAGACAGGTTACCATCTAGTAATTTTCACAAATTATCTCCTCGAAAATATGGTCCTTTTCAAATTCTTCGTCAGGCTGGTCCAAATGCCTTTATTCTTGATGTAACACCCGGAAAATTCGTAAGTATTTTAAAACCCAAATTTGACCCTCTTAATGTTTGATTTGGTCGAATTGTACCTCGTGAAAATTAAAGCTGGTGAGAAGAGCTTTCCAACGCCACCTATTATGTGCGATTTGGAGTTCGGAGTAAAAAGATATGGGAAATTGAATAAATATACCCGTAGATGCGATCGATCGCAATAAAACGATCGATCGGCATTTTGAACACGATCGATCGGCTTCGATCGGCTACGATCGGCGCCATCGCGCGATTGGTAATCAGGGCAGGACGATCGATCGCCGTATTGCCCGATCGATCGCCAGTTGCGGTTTGGCGAATCCTAACCTAATTTTGAGGCGGATTTGTTTGGGAAAGATGTCATATCCTAACTAAACTTATATTGCACGTTCCTAGGGTGATTTAGGGACTCTCCCATTGGTGGAAAGTGCCCAAGATATGGTAGAATTGATTGGGCAAAGATCTTCTAAAAACTCTATATAAACCCATAGAGTCTAGGCTTGTGCTTTTGAAAACTAAACCCTAGAACGTCCAGAGGCTTTCCCCTCTCCTTCCCACGTTCATCCCTCTCTTAGAAGACCTCTTCTTGTGGGAATTGCTCAAGAGCTTGGATCGGGAAGCTTTGAAGGAAGCGGAGGAGACGAACATCGCGTAGAAAGGCGACGTCTTGTGGTGATAAAGAGTAGGATGGTTTTTCCCTCTCTTCTTATTCTTTTCTCACACTATATGATGAGTATTCTTACTGATTTTCTTGGAGTATTGCTTTGAATCTTGCGGGATTAATGATTTATGTCTTGTCTTTCCATGTGTATTGCGATACATGCATATATGCCTTCATGCTTCATGTCTAGATGGTAAATCACATCAAAGATGGATGCTTTATTAATTATTACAGAAGATAAAAGTTCTGATATTGTTCTGATTATGATGTCTAATGATTGAGTCTTATGCTTTAATGATCGATTTGCTTAAATCGACTTAATTGAAAGATATTTGGTCTAAGGTTGTGTTATATGGGGAGAAACATGATAAAAAGGGAATCTTTTTGTAATTCTAGTTAATTCCAGGATCTGTAATTGATCTAGGAGGGGAGTACTATCATCTATCATGAGTATAATATCATCTATAAGTGGTACGGTATAAGTTAATTAAAGTTTAATCAAGTTTCTCACTTTCGGCCAGAACTGTTTCTGCACGGACAGTCGACAGTGAATAATTCATAACTAATTCATATGATATCAGAAAAATATAAAACCGGTGGGGTTAGAAACTAGACTCATAAGGGTACTCTCAGTAAAAATTTCAGAAGATAATATTAACTGTACAGTGTCTGGGAGTCGCCGGAAGGGGACTGTTATGCAAAAGACAGTGAGCAGAATCCAAGTGAAAACACTAAGTACTTAAGTAAAACCACTTAATAAGATGTGAAGATGATATGACGTGCTAGTAACCAATACTAGACTATATCCTTATGATTATCACAGTAAGGTTGGGTTATGGTTAATATGATAGATGGGTGATACCTATGTTAAGAAAACCGTAATCGTGTATTTGAAGATAAAGCGTTTGTGTCGGTTTGAGGTTCCATTTGGAATCCAAATCATCTAGGGCTCATTAATACCTTGTCTCTGATTTATATATTTCAATAAGACCTATATGAATTTCCATCTAGGGCTGAGCATGAATGCATGTATGGATTGTGTTATTCTCTTTGTGTGACATCCCCACATATACTCCGTATGTGAGTCTGTTCCGGTGATTGATACCTTATGTGGTTAGAGTGTTGCGGCCTCTATTTCTTTGAATTATTATTCATCATGATTATTTGATTGATTCCTCCACTAGAGGTCTTGCGGGACTTCTCCGGAAGTGGATTCATAGTATGCTCACATTATGCCATTGCTTGATCTTGCGGGGTCACTAATATTCGTGGTACTGCGGTTCCACACTGCCCAAAAAGAGGCAACATACGTACGTTAGATTGTTGACATTACGGAAGGTCATCAGTCTCCGCCCATCGTGCCCGTAAGCACTGGTGGGGCCAGCATCCTAGACGCATGGCAGGGTTCCAAAAAGAGGACCCCTAGGGTGGTTCTGGTATAGTCACTTGCGGGTGATCGGTTCAGCGAGCAGAAATTGTACTCCTTTCACTTTTAATGTCTGGAGCTTTTAAATATGATTATCATTCCCTCCTTACTCATATGTGTAGTAGGAGCCTTATTGTTGTTTTCCTTACTTGCGGGTTGGAATTATTATTGACTAACCTTTCAGGTGTATAAATCCTTGGTTTAGTCCCGATGTTGCGGCATCTTCATAAACCTTTGTTATTCTTATCCTATTCATATTGTTTGTCCTTATTCAGTGGGTTTTTACATCCTACTGAGTGTTTCTATGAAATACTCATGCATCCTCTGATGCAGGCGCAAATGGAATTTGAGATCAAGAAGTTGCAGTAGTGAAGCGGTCGCAGGAGCCGTGAAGATTTAGAGTTTATATTATTTGCTTTGCTTATTTGATGCTTATGACATTTAATGGCAATTGTGTGCCATAGATTTATAGGTTTATTTGATTTGACTTTCTTAAATGGATTATCAGTATTATTAAGTAAATTTCCATTCCATAGTATTCATTAATGTTTGTATGTGTATTGCACTGATTATGGGCATGACCGATTACACATCCTTTTGAGATGATCGTAATTGGTGGTGAAATCGACTGTTCGGTCTCGCGCCCGAGATTCTCTACCTCCAAATGTATATCATTGATTGGCTTCCGCACTCCGTTCGAGGTATGGGATTTCGGGGCGTGACACTTGATCTTCCTTCGACATTCAATATTTCTCCTACATTTAATGTGGCGGATCTGTTTCCTTATTTCTCTCCTCTACCTGACCCTGATGATGTTGCTAACTCGAGGACGAGTTTGATTTTAAGGGGGGAAGATTGATGTAGTTTACAACAGCATTTATATAGCTGAAGCTAGTTGAAGATCGTCTGAGGGTAATTTCGTCAGACTGGCAGTTAGTTTGGGATATTTTTGTCATTTCAGCTGTATTTCAAATTCTAGGCAGTTAGTTTGTTGGAGGAATTTCTTTTTGAACTGCTATAAATAGCAGGAGCAGTGGAACGAAAAGGGGGATGATGATTTTTGAAATTCAAATATTGGTTCTGATTTCTCCTTCTGCTCCTCCTTTCTTCTTGCTGATGGAATTCAGCTAAGTTCTTTTCTTCCTTTGCTGCTATTACTCTGTTTTGTTGGTTTGTTCTATTTTGAAGTCTGTAAGAAATTGTCATTTCAATTTCATTGTAAAAGTTCTGAAAATCCAAGTGTACTGAACTTGAATTTAGTAATACAAAAGCACATTTGGACCATTTGTTGTTGTTTACTTCTCGATCAGATCTGTTGCTACATCAATATATGAGTCAATAAAACAAACTCTTCCTTGTAGGAATCGTGATCTGAGTCGCTTTTATAGTCCAATCTCGGATCTGTATCACTATATCAGGCATGCCGCTGTCTTCATCACAGAGAGGAGGATTATTAAAGTCAATCCTTTCTTGCTTTATCAAGATTGGTCTTCATACCTCACTTGCATTGAACATGTTGAAGGGCTAAAATTTGTGATCATATTTCCAACTTATGGGGACTGCATTTGCAGAGGTTTGCTTCGCCTACCACGAGAAAACTTACTACCTGGTGCAGTTCGCATTTAGAAAGAAGTTCAAGACCTAAACCATGCAAAGTTGAAGTTCATACCGTATCTTAAGATTCTTTTATTGTTAGGTGCTAATTTTATTGGTTTGTTTATGTAGTTGAATAAAATGAAATTGTAAATATTCACAAGTATTCCACTAGGGTGTAGGCTGCATATTGTACTCATTATTGGCTGTACAGGGACCGGTTGTTATGCTCTGATATTTGCCATGCAATAGAGAACAATTGATTTCTATCAGTTATTTTCCCTCAAACTTGCATGTGCGCGTGATTAGCTAGTGGGGAAGGTCATAACACCTGTAACTGGATTCATTGTCTGCAAAATTATTGTCGATTTCTCCCCACATCACTACTTCGTCGTGAGCGTGGACCTCATCAATGTTGGCAAACCATCACATTTGCAAGGACTGCGTGGGCCAACAACTACTGCTATTTTGTTGATTTGGTTGATATGAACGCATCGTGTTATGTTCAATGCAAGAAGTTTTACTATTGTTTTGTAGGTCTGCAGTAATTAAACATCCTCCTGAATTTGCAATATGTAAATTTGTTGACAAGAAAACTTTGTTACTGAACTTTGCTTTGTTTTGTATGATAATGAACTCCTCGTAATTCAATGCTCATGCCAGTGTATGCTTTGACCCATTGTTTTCTGATGGGAGCCATTTTACATATATGCCACTGAACAGAGGACTATTGCTAGCAAATTAGCACCTACCTCTGCATTTCATGTATACTATCTTCAAGACTGAAAGCATTTAAGTTTTTGATGCATTATGGAGAATTCATGTTGATATATATAAGTAAATTCTTCCTCCATCCCGTATTAGGTGTCCTATTTGGCGTTTCAAAATAGGACATTATATGGGAAAGAGGGAGTACTTAATTAAGAAACATTTTGAGATAAATATAGAAATGTGTATATAAGGTTTTTGGTAATTTTATGGGATCAAATTTTTGCTGGGTTCTTATAATTGTTATGGATACCATTGAAAATTCATGTTATTCAATTTGAATTTAGACCCAACTATTGACTTTTGGGGGGTTTTCAAACCAGGTCAAAATTCTCAATAAGGCTGAGAGCTTAGGTATCATCAAATATTAAGATCAAACAACTTGTGTTAGTATTCCTTTAAATGCTTCTCTGGTTTATATGAAAGTTGAAATTTCTCTTATCTCAGTTTTCTGGACCTTTACAAAGTGAAATTCTTCTTTTTGGGTTGTCCGTTCATTTTTACTCCATTTTCGTTTATGCAAAATGAGCCCGATTGACAGAATGACAATCTCTGTAGTCCCATCTCCCATGTAATCGACTTGGATTGGATGATTCTTTTTCTGCCAAAAACAAAATAGAGAGCGTTACTTGCGAGGAATATTTTGTTCCATGGAACCTTTCTTGTAAAAGAATATTTACTGCCATTGGTTGAAGCTAATGAGATTAGAAATTCTTTGGTCTTAAACAATCATTTTTCTTGAAATTATGCAAGTGTATTTTTTGTTTATCTTGGTATGGAAGTAGTAAACTTTATCAGTTCAGGAAAGAATGGATTAGTGTTTTTCTGAGTCCACTTTTTGTGCTTATAAGAAATCATGAGACCTAACTGATTAGATATCTCTCTTTCATGATCCTATCTTATTGCATGTTACAAGATTTGCTTTGTTATATTTGTTTGAAATTTCTTACTGGTTACACATATAATGATTACTTAGCATGTGGTGTACAATTATCTCCTGCTTAAAAACCATTTTCTTGTGGAAGCAGGTATCCGAGAAAATTGTATCAAAAAAGGTATCCGAGGTAAGCTCATTACCTAACCGTGCTGGCAATGTTGGCTTTGGAAAGGCAGTGGAGGTGTTGGATTCACTTGGAATCAGCATGTCTAACTTTAACCTCAGTAATGAATTTGTGAGGGGTATGAGCATAAAAGACAACAAAATTTACATCTTAGCATTTGAGGTTGCTAACACAGTTGTTAAGGGTTCAAATATCATGAAATGCCTTTGGGAGGAAAATGTTAAGCATCTCAAGGAATCTGTACTTCCATCTGAAGGAGTCCAATGTTTAGTCTCCAAAGATATGAATGAGCTACTAAAGATAGCTTGTTATGACATAAGGTACATTACTTTTTCTTCCATTCATCATGTAGGCAAGCTCTTAGTGCTTTTTGGCTCTTTCTACAGGGAAGATTTAAAAATCTTTACTTTGGAGGTGGTTCGTTTTGGGAATAGATGTGTCAATCCTCAATGGCATAACCTAGACAGATACTTTCAGAAGTAATCCTATTAATCCTGTCGTCCTATATCCATTCTTGCTTTTCTGAGTTTTAGTGGGCAGTAATTACTTTATTGTGGTTGCATCAATGTTTCAGACTGGCTTCAGAGCTCATCATCTCTCATAGACAACCAAAAAAAGAAGCCCAGGCTGTGTTGAAGCAATTGATGACCTTAGTTCAATATACTGCCGTGAGTATTTTACGCTTTAAAAACCTTATTAAGTATAAGTTACTGGAATGGGGTTCAATTCACTGCAGTTTATCCCAGGATGGATAATTAGTGTTTTGAAATTTTACTGTCAAGTGTTATTGGAATGGCAAAATTAAGTAGGTGAAGAGTGACATTTTCACTTATGTGATATGTGCGACGATGTCCTCTTGCATGCTACCAATAATTTTGTAAGGAATAATATCTCTATATCTTCCACAGGAATTGTACCATGAGCTCCATGAACTGGACATGTTGGAGCAAGATTATTGGAGAAAGCTTCAGGCAGAAGAGAATTCAACCACAGCTCAAAGTGGTAAATTTGTTTTTAACTTCGTGGATAGTTAGATCGTTATAATAGTCCATGAACCTCATTGTCCTTATGTGTGTGATGTATACCACTTACTGGAGTTCATTTCTTCGAATTAGTAAGAGGGAGTCTTTCAATTTTAAGGAGACAGATAAAAAGTCAAAGGAAACTTGTGAAAAACCTCAAGAAGAAATCTCTGTGGTCCAAAATTTTGGAGGAGGTATGCAGTTAACTATTATCGTCCTTAGAATAAGACTGTTCTTTATCTTCACCTTTCGAATATGAATGCTTGGATCTGCTTCATGTAGTCCTGAATCCTAATTATTGCAAAGTAGATAGGCATTTAATATTTGGAATACCAAACTAATGTGTCTATTTTGCAGGTTGTAGAAAAGCTAGTAGATATTGTTCATCTCTTATATCTAGAGATCCATCTTGAGTTTGGAACAGCAGGTATGTTATGAAATTGACATTTTCTCCATTGTAGATATTGTTCATCTCTTATACCACTGATCATATTATTCATAGTGGTGTTGCAGATAGCGGAGGTAGACACGCACAAAGTTTTCGAAGATTGGGCCCTGCTGGTCTTGCATTGCACTATGCAAATATCATCTCCCAGATAGATACACTTGTGAGTTCCTTGCACTTGGTCGTGTTTTTTTCGGAAAATAATTTTCAGTAGACGCATAGCTACGGTTTACTGATAAAATCATTTTAATATATATGTACCAACATATCATAGAGTGGCTAGAATGGTGCTTACTGAATTGGTAAATCCATTAATTGGGTAATTAAAGAACCATGTTTTATATACTTGAGCAACTATTGAAGACGGAAATCAGAAATCAAAGGAGGAGAGTTATAGACTTCTATAGGTTTCAGACCCTCTCATATCAGAAATTAATGGATGCGTAAATATGTCTTGTAAAATCAAAAGAGGAGAGTTATAGAATTCTATAGGTTTCAGACCCTCTCATATCAGAAATTAATGGATGCGTAAATATGTCTTGTAATGATGAGCATATTCAAATGTGAAGATTTTTGGGTAGGAATTTCACGGAATAGATTATTAGACAGGCAGCGGAGGATTGAATGAGATTCTGAGAATAAGAGATCTAGAGTAGTCAGTGGGCAAGAAGATGAATAAAAGAAGAAGAAATAAGGTGAAGAAAGTAGCTAAAATTAAACTTGCTCACTGATATTATAATGTAACCTATAAAAAAAAAGATACCCCTTTGTTGCATATTAATTGTCTGGATCAGAAATCGGAAATGAACTTATTGAATTTCCAATCCAGAACATTAGTGTGGGATGGAGGCATAGGAGATTTCCAATCCAGAACAATTGTAATATCTCCAATTAGAGGTCCTCTGATGAAGCCATAGGAGATTTCTATGGAGTTCAAAATCCAAAATTTTGTATCCTACTATAGAACCCACTAAAACTAAGAGTTTCGTCTGATAAAACTCATGAGCCCATTGTTAGGCAGACTAGGCTGAATTTTATAATAGCGTTTCCTTGTCACCATCGATTGGAAATATCACCTTCAAGGCTTTAAGCATTTGGCAACCGCTTTGCGTTTGCTAAAAGCGGGTTTTTGATAAAATCGTTTTTGTTATAACAAAGCAAGAGCATGACCTGTATGATAATACCCACCCCTAAAGCAGCTTTTTCCAAAAGTCTACCCCTAAAGCCTGTTTGGATTGGGCAGACGGGATAAAGAATAAATCTCATGTGATAATTTTACCCTTAATGAGATAAAAGAAGGAATGAACCTTAACCGTGTGTTTAATGGGGTGAGTGGAGTCATTTCCACCTGCCCCCCGCATTTTCTTACACACAAAAGCAACTTTTTCGACAAATTTCCTCAAGAGGAGATTCTCTAAAAAGTGCTTTTGAACCTAGTATTAATAAAAAGCCGCTTGTATCAACTCAGCTTTTGGTATAAAATCTGCCTCCCAAACGTGGTTTTTCTTAAAGCTGCATTAAAGCTGCTTTTTGCGTCAGAAAAGAGGCCTGCCAAACGTGGCCTTCAGCTCTTGATACTGTCAAGAAGATGTTACAACCTGTGTGAGACATTTTTGCAGGATTTCAAGTCACCTCTGAGGAGTATCTAACAAGTCATCATCATCATTGTCACCTTTTTGCTTATATGATACTGGCTTCATAAGATAATGCTTGCATGCAGGAGAATAGTTTGATACGATCGTTTCCAATGCAAAGCTGGCAATAACTCAACGTGACTGCTTATGCATGAAAGCATGAGTTGGAGCACTTCAATTAAAAATTAGTGAAGTCCTATGTAAGTGCTGTAAGTTACATGTGGGAACAAAATATCAAAATCTCAGGATTACAAACGAGATTAGGTGTCTCCTTTATGTGATGTCTGGATGCAAACGTGTGCTCATTTGAAGCCAACTACTTATTATTCCTACTCAATGTTAGGTATACAAGTTGCACGTCAACATCAGGAGCTCAATGACAAACAAAGTTCAGGTGTTTTCATATTGCAGCAAAGGCATAGATTGCTTGCAGTTTGCGACAAATATAATCCTGGCATTGGTATATTACCATATGAAAACCCAGAGCTCAAACCTAAATATAACAGCATGTGGCTCTGCTTAGCTCATAGTCGTATAAGTGAAATTCTTGGACTCCTAGCAAGGACCCTTTTGAGGCTGACCTCAATAATTGATTGAACCCGAGGACCCTGAAGATATTGTATGCATTAACTGTATGCCATCATCAACCACTCTATTCACAACTATAGGCTCTAGCTTGAATTGTTGCAAGAATTTTATTGACCTTCATGCGCTCAGGTGTCTTGTTCAAGTGCTATACCTCCAAGTGCAAGGGATACCCTATACCAAGGACTTCCACGTAGCATAAAGTCAGCTCTGCGATCCAAGTTACAGTCATTTCAAGTGAAGGAAGAGGTATTTATATTCCATACTCGCTGGATCTAAGCACATTACATAAGTTTCTCCCCGTTGTCCTCCATTACTCTCTGTTTGTGTGTGTTGGGCGTGTACGCATTTATGTAGTAGTTCACTTATGCTTATTTGCAGTTGACTATACCACAAATTAAAACGGAGATGGAGAAAACCCTGCAGTGGCTTGTGCCGATTGCTACTAACACAACCAAGTAATTTTGCTCTGATGGATGTATTCCCTTTAATATTACTGCATTTATTTACTTCATCTGGTTGATCCTTTTTTGTGGTTTTATCAAAACTAGGGCACATCATGGATTTGGTTGGGTTAGTGAATGGGCAAACACGGGGTACGTATATAGTTAGTTGCTTTCTTATATGGTAGCATTTTGTGAAAAATGGGAAAGAACAATTGATATAGTTATCTTATATTAAGGAAGATATTTGTTTTGGTGCATTCAGGTCTGAGGTGAACCGAAAATCTGGTAGGCAGAATGAAATAATCAAATTGGAGACACTCCATCATGCTGATAAGGAGAAGACTGAAGCTTACATACTGGAGCTAGTAATTGGGCTTCATCATCTAGTAAGACAGTCTATCTCTGATGTGCACCTCAAATTCCCTATCAAATCACCAACACCCCAGGACAAAGTCAATATAGTATCATCTACTAGTGGAATCAAGCAAAAAGGCGTTCAGTACAAGAAGACCATCAATACGGGTGATCGATTTGATATTGATATTTTTGATGCGATAGATGGAGTGGACACTCTCAGAAGTTTGTGAAACAATCCAGGATAAGGCCTAATAGACCATTGGGTTTCGCATTTCTATAGCGTAGAATCTGCTCGGTGGAGAAAGAAAGTTGGAATTGGAAGAAGAGTCGAGATGATTACAGCAAGAGAATGTATTTTTATTGTAAGTACAGAATCGCGTTGCCCTTTTTATGCAAGCAGATGAAATATTGCATAGTGGAGCAGTTATGTTCAGGAAGAAGCTGCATTGTTTGCAGACCTGTGTTACTTGTATGTAGAGGATGCACAGAATATTACATTATAATGAGATTCATCTGTTTTTCTTGTTCTTTCCCCATCTCTTATTATCTGACAGAAGATACATGCATCCGAATAGACACAAAGGGGTGCTGTTGGTTGTTGCTATCTTCTGTGATCATTCTTTTTATCTAAAATATGTTCTGCATGGTAGGACTTTGATCAGCACCTTGCTTGAGCCAAATTGAGCCATGATAGTGTCATAGAAACTGGAAAGTTGTTTCAAAGTCCCTGAGACTGTGTGATTAGATTAGGAAGCTAACTGACAAATTCTGGTGGGGGGCAAGGCAAAGATCTTAGGAAGGTCTTGGGTGGGATGGGAGAAGTTGTGAAAATCAAAGGAGCTTGGGGGATTGGGTTTCAGAAACCAGATGGCTTTCAACTATGCACTTCTAGCCAAACAAGGCTGCAGGATTATTACTAACCCGAATCTTTTTTGCAGGGTTCTGGAAGGAAAATACTTCCTATCTTACCACTTCTTGGAGGCTCTTCCTTTGGCTGGCGGAGCATTTTGGAGGGAAGGAAGGTCCTCAAGAAGGAACTTGTTTGGAGTGTGGGAAATGGCAAGAAGATACATATTTGGAAGGATAATTGGATCCCATTAGACATGGTTTCAACGTGATATCGCGTAGAAGGGCCTGGTGTAGAATATCATCTCATTCAGACTCAGGGATGTATTATTTGGAGAACTATAAGAAGGCACTTTGTGGAGTTGAGCAGAAAGCTGGAGAGTGCAGATGGGATTCCAATGGACTAACGTTTGCTTCTGCCGTTTCTTTTTGGTATTAGTGTGAAGAAAAAAAAGAAATCCGCAGCAGGTTGGTATAAAAGTGAACAACTAGATGCTTGTGCTTTTTCATTGGACCAAATATAGATGAGAGCAATGCCTTGTACACTGGCAGGCATTTATGGGTTTTGGATGGGCGCACAAATAGTGTTGGGCATTGCAGTAACGTGGCGCAAGCATTTTTGTATGCAAGAGCATGTAGTAGGGGTGTTTACGGACACGGACGGGCGGTTGACCGTGTTCGTCTGCAATCTTACCTTGGATTGTCTAGTCCGTAATTGTCCATTACAAAGTCTGTGTCCGTCCTCCATTGTCCGTACGGACAACGGATGTCCGCAAACACCAAATGGATAATATGTCCAAATTTTTGTTTATAAAAACATCCATAGTTCATAAAAATATGTTCCCACATGTAAGTTTAACATGTATCCATGATTCATAAAAACATTCCTACATCCATAGTTAATAAATTACATGTTCTCTTACATCTAATTTGACACATGGGTTCCTAAATGGTTAACGGGCACGGACAATAGTTTGTCCGTATCCATGACACCCTATTAAGACAGACAAATAGGTCTTGTCTGTGTCCGGTATGTTGTCCGTACGGACTGTCAGGTTAAACCGCTGACAAACACAGATGGGCTAACAGACACGGACGTCCTGAACACCCCTAGCATGTAGCATTTTCATATTAGATTATGTGCTATTCAATGCAAACCCACACCTCTAATGCCAATACTAGGAATATATCTTTAATCTTGGGCATCTTATTTATGTAAGAGATAGTAAACGATGCTAAAAGAGGGAGAGGGAGACCTAGGAGAACTTGGATGGAGTTAATAAGAAAGGATTTGACTTTACTATCTATTACAAAAAAGGTAGCCCAAAACAGGCTGGAATGGAGGAGTAAGATCCGTGTCGCCGACCCCAAATAGTTGGCCCCAAATAGTTGGGAAAATGCGCTACTTGATTATGATTATGATTATGATTATGATCATGATCTTATTTATGAGACTCATTCACTTTAAAAATCAGGTGTTGTGTGTTGGAATAAACCTATGAAAAGTGCTCCTTCACAGGATATAGCGATAACAAATTCAATGTCGGTGTAGCAATGGTTCTGAGTGAGATTTAACTGAGGAGAGTAGAAAACTATGCCAACAATTCCGGCCGACCTGCCTCTCTCTACGCGAGAATTGTTTGCAGGCTCGTGCCTTTCGAAAGCAGATCTGTCTGCAAACAATTCCGGCCTGCCTCTCTCTCGAGCAAGCAAGCAAGCCTCCTCTCTACTCCTCCTTCCTTCCTCTCCAGCAGCTCTGCTCTCGTCTCTCGAGCAAGAACAGAACTGCTGACTGCAATCTCTCCCTCGTCTGGACTGCCGGCAAAAGCAGGTCTGCTTCGCTGCCCAGCCAGCCTCCTCGTCTCTAATCTCTCGTCTGCTTTTTTTTTCTCAACAGAACCTTCCTCCCTTTTTCCTCGTGTGCTCTGTTTTTATAGGTACTGCAAGTCAATCCATTTCCTCTCCCAAATCAGACAACCTTCCAAATCAAGTAGTTTGTAATTCGATTTGCTTTTAATCTCGCCTAAATTCGAAGTAAAAATTCTAACTTTATGCATTCTCAAAACATAGCCGACACCCAAAATTGAAACCTTTCCAATCCCAAAACCGACCACTTTAAAACCTTCGATTGAACCAAAAATTGGCACTTACCATGTTGGAATAGATCTGCAATTCGTCTTTCCCGATTCGGCTCCCCAAATCCGAGCTTTCCAAATCGAGCTTCTTTTCTTCCTGTTGCTCTGTTTTGCCGTGTTCTGCTCTTGATCACGACAGCTTCTTCATCATTGCCTCAGTCGCCTCATAGCCGTTGACCTCTCCTCCTTCTGTGCAACACCCGCCGTCGATTTCGTCATCGATCTTATTAGCCCCTCTCATGTTCTTCATTGCGCCTCGCTGATAGCCGCCGAGCTTGCCATCATCGAATCCTCCGTCGCCGTCGAATGCTCTCACCGTTGTCGACCTCGCCACCAAGACCGCCATCGTTCGCCGACGCTCGAGCAGCTTGAGCATCTCTGTTCCGTTCAACTGTAACACCCGAGCTCGTTTCTTTTTTTATTATTTTTTCTTTTCTTCGACCGAACCAAACCATTGAACCCCAAAACCGGTTCAATTTTTATTTTTATTTTTTTCATTGGTTAAACCTGTTGTAATAATCTCATCCGCCGAATTTTCGATCTCTTCATAGAAGCTGCTTGACGTGCTTCACTTTTGGCGATTTGCATTTTTAACTCTTAATCCTACATAAATAAAGTTAAATATAACTTAGACGCGTAATAAAATATAAATCTATTAAATCTAATTAATCAATTAATCACATTTATTTAATAAACTCCTAATTACTCACTTGATATTAATAACCATTAATTATTTTTATTTCAACTAAAATTATGACTAACATATGGGTAGAAAGGCATATAAACATGTGTATATTTTGTAGATTTAACACCCGAAAAATCAGTATATTACTAAAATTAATATTTTAGGAGATTGATCTAAAATAAAAGTTTTGATGACTGTTTAAGATTGTTTTAATGATGATTTGCAATATGGTGTTAAAGTACATGAAGAAAGCTTTCCAACGCCACCGACTGTTCGCACTTTGGAGTGCAAAGCAAAAAGATATGACCATTTGAGGTTTTGAATGCGATCGATCGCCAGAGGATATGAGATTGATCGGGCCAGGTCCAGAACCGAAAGCTAGGTAAACGCGATCGATCACCTCAGGTGACGATTGATCGGTTTTACTGGAAGTTATAAATTTTGTACTGCAATCGATCGCCTTGCAAACGATCGATCGTAAGTACTGAAATTCATCGTAAGACGTACATCGATCGATCGCCGCCAGGAACGATCGATCGTAAGTACTGTGATCGCACGAAATACTACAGCGATCGATCGCCTTGCGGTCTCGATCGATCACACCGGTAGGAGTCCAATACGGGAATTGTGTTTTGTTACGAATTTGATAGGAAAAGGATATCAAATCCTAACCCAACTTGGAGTGGACGTCCATATTAAGATTTTGGAGGATTCCTATTAGAGGAAAGAGATCATAATAAGGAAAGATTTGCATTAGAGGAGAAATCCTAGAATTCTATATAAACATATGAGAGGGGATGGTTTGTTCTATTTATGCAAAAACCCTAGTTTGAGAAGGCTTGTGTTTTTTTTTCTCCTACCCATGTTCACCCTTCCTTCAAGCTTCATTTTGACTTGACTTTTCTCCAAGAGCTTGGAGCGGAAGCGTTGTTGCGAAGAGAAGGAGGTGTACAACGCGTGAAAGGGCGAGATACTTGCAAACTAAGAGTAGGATGGTTCCCTTCTTTCTTATTTTTTCTTATCATATATCAGTGTTGCTCATTCATATTATTGTTACATATATTGTTTTGATCGAATAGAACTTGATGATGCATGATTCCATATGTTATCCATATTGTTGATGTGATTCTTAATGCTTTCATACTAAAAAGTCCTTTGGTAGGAATGTATCCATGCATGATGTTGTATTGATCATATTGATGTCAAAAGTTCTAAACTTGTTTTGATTATTCCTTAATCTCGTTGGTTCAAGTGGTCACAATTGTTGTCTTGAATTAAAAGTCCTTATTATAAAGGGTTAGTTATCTAAGACTGCTATACATGATAAGAAACATGATAAAAGTGTATAATTAAGTAATTCTAGAGAATTCTAGGATTTGTAATGAACCTAGGAGGGGAGTAATTAAGTCTGATAATACTTTATTAACACTAATAAGGTGTGGTTATATAAAATACTTAAATATGGTTAAGAATTATCATATTGGCCAGAACTGTTTCTGAGCCGACAATCAGTACTAATTAAATCATAACTAATTCTAGCAAAATCAGAAAAATAAACCGTCAGTGGGGTTAGAAACTAGACTCATAGGGCTAATATTAGTAAAATTTTCGGAGTATAAGTCATATTGTACAGATTACTGGAACAGTCGGAAGGGGACTGTTATGCATGTACTGTAATTAGGGTTAGAATACTAATACTTGAATAACACTATGTGATATTGTATAAGAAGAACTATAGTGTTATGACTATTTATTACACTACTGAATATGGATTATCACAGTAAGTTTGGTTAGCTAAAAAGGCTAATAGTATGGGTACTTCTAAATGACGAGTGAACCATAAATTCTGTTTTCAGACAAGAGTTCAGTGTCGGTTTGAAGTTCCACTTGGAAATCAAATCATTGAGAACCTAATCTCATTCTTGACCTTGGATACATATATTATAAATCCAAATATTTTCTGGAAGGTTCCTATCTAGGGCTATGCATGAAAGTATGTGTCAAAGATATTGAAATGTTGATCTATACTCCTATGGTGAGTCTTATATTATCTGATATATGTAAATCTCCTTATTACTCCTGAAGTGAGTAATATTCTGATGAGAGACCTTGATGTCCTATTCGTACTCTTTGAGTAAGTCATTTAGTGGTAAAAGTTACCCTGATTCTCAGAAAGTTGAGACCTCTACTGTTGATTAAATCATTGTCCAGTTTGACATTGACCTATTTCTCTACTAGAGACCTGGCGAGGATCTCTCCGAGGTGGAATCATAGTATGCTCACTGATATACACATAAATACATATATTTATATGCCTCTAATTCCTAATTTGTTAGTGCTATTTCATGATAACTAGGAATAATTATGAGTTTTTGGAGTTAGTTCAATAATTAAGACTTTACTTTATTTAAGAAGAAATTGTGCGTCTAAGTTTAATTTGATTGTTTGTGTAGGTTCAAAAGAGCTCGAGTTGAAGATCTGGAAACACTGACGTACATATAAGGAGAAGACGGGTTTTATCTTAACAAAAGAACCCTCAAAATGAGATTGGACGTGCGATAGCAATACGACAGGTTTTTGCCTAATCAAGAAAAAGAAGAATAGAATGGTTCAATTCCATTCCGGTCCAGTTGAAGAAAAAAAGAGAATCGACCCAAGCCAAAGCTCGGGCCTTTCAGACATAACAGAGCACACAGGTGAAGTCGTGACGGTGGAGCTTGAAACAGTGGGCTATGGAGGCTGTAGGCTCGATCGACCATGAAAGCGATCGAGTGCTAGATGGCGACAGTCATGGCGGCGGAGGAGTTCGATGGTGGAATGTCGATCAAGCACCGGCGGCGAGGCGACGACGATCGGCGATGGGTGTCTCAACTGAAAGCGACAGAGTCGTGCTGAATTTGGAAACAAGAATTAGGATTCAACTCTGGCTCGGATTCACGCTTAGTGCTCAAAGTCAGGGCCTTGATTTGGAAAGCTCTGATTTGGAATCAAAGATGGATTTGGAAGGCTCGATTTGGGCTCAATCGGGAAAACAGAGGCGTCCTGGATGTGGAAGCTTGCCTTGAAGGAAATGCGCCGGATTTGGAATCGTGCTCGACTCGGATTTGGTCGTGAAATTAGAGGTGCAAGAGGACTTTCGATCTGCCTATAAAAACAGCAGTCGACCGAAGCAGAGAAGGAGGCCAGAGAGAAATCGGAGGAGAAGAACTATTTTTCGCTGGAAAAACCAGGGCCTTTTGGTGTTGTTTCCGTCGGAAGAAGAGAGGGAAGAAGGCTGGAGGAGAGGAGAAAAGCAGTGATTTTGGACTGAATTGTAAATTGCTACAATGCGATTGTTTAATTTATGTTAGTTGATATGAGTTTTTATGCTTAATGCGATTTCAAACGTGTTCATCTAGTGTTTGACTATAGACTTAAATGATTATGAATGAAATTTGATCTTGATATTCCCTGTGTCTAACCAAGAACAAGATTGTGTTAGTTCTATCCCCGACCAAAGATAGAGTTAGTTATATTAATTTATAGTGAATGAACTTTTCGTGTCCGACCAAGAATGTATAGTGCATTCATTGGTAATCTGTGTGTCCCACCAAGAACACGAGTTACCGTGCCATATCAACTTGTGCGAAATAATAATTGAGAGTGGTAATTGCATGTTTAGTGGTGGATTCTAAGCCTTGGTATTTCTTCACATTAGTAAATTCAATTTAAAGTAGCTGAAGTTAATTGCTTTCCTTAGATTAAATTAAAATAATAAACTTTTCTTTCTCTTGAATTTGGTACTATCGTACAATTGCCTTGTGCAGTTGCAAGGGTTTAATATTTAAACAACCACTCACGAGCCATTGCTAGATCCATGGTGATCTCCGATATTTAGGGAACATGGTTTCCTTGCCTAAAAGGAGGCATATACGTACGTTTAGACTGTATGATATTACGGAAGGTTTGCAGTCTCCACCCATTGTGTCCGTAAGCAATGATGGGGCCAGCATCCTAGTCGCATGGCCGAGTTCCGAAGGGAAAACCTCTAGGGTGATTCTGGTAAATAGCCACATGGTTTGTAAGTTCAGCGAGCAGAAATTGAATCTCTTTGCACAATAGATGCTTGAAGGTATTATGATTCTTTATCTTCTCCTTACACGTGTGATGTTCGGAGCATGGTTTTAAAAACTGGACCGGCCTGGCCGGTTCGACCGGAGCCGGTCGCTTTTTCGGGCCGAGTCGACCGGGTATGGTGACCTGGCCGACCGGGCCGGTCCGGGTTTTATAACCCCCCCTCCCCTCTCTTTCCCCCGCTGCCACCGTCGCCTCTCTAGCTCGCCCCTTCCCCCAGTGACTGCTTGGGGCGGCCAGAGCCCCCCCTTCCCCCCCTTTCGTCGACTGCGCCGGGCAGCACAGACCATCCTTCCCAACAGCGATGGACGACCACCTCCGAGAGGTGGGCCTCACCTTGCACCTCCTCAACTGGGCTTATCTCCAAGAACATAGAGAAGAGCCTAGTGGAGGCGTTCGAGATACCACTGCTATAAAATTCCAAAGATGAAATCTTCAATCGAAAAAATCAGAAAGAACCAAATTTTATTACAGAATTTTTAACTTACAACTGCTGATTATGGCTGAAATAAAACATAAAGCAAGTAACGAACAAAGATACGTAACAAAAAAGCAGAATTGCAGCTCAAAATGAGAATCGAGAGTGGCAAATGCAAGAAGGGTCTTGGGACTCAGAAAGTGGGGAATATGGGAACATGGAAAACGAGCTGAAAATGGGAGAGAGTCAGAACAACCTACGGAGCTTGCAGGCGGGATCTCGGATTGGAAGCTCAGCCTAAAGCTGAAGAAGCTGTGCGCCACCTGGCACGTGCTGAGCGAGGACGGCAACATGTCGAGCGCCTGCGTGCTCTTCATCCTGGACGACAAGATGAGGAAGCGAGATGAGGAAGAAGTCAAGGAAGATAAGGCCCTTTTTTTATTGATGACATCAGCAACCGGGTCAACCCGGGTTGACCCCGGTTGAACCTACCTGGCAAAAATTCCTGGTTGATGCCCGGTCCGGTTTTTAAAACCTTAGTTCGGAGTCTTGTTTATGATTATGTTCTCTTTACACTGATTCTTCGGAGTCTTATTATTCTTTCCTTATACTTGCGAGTCGAGAACTGTTATTGACTGACCTTTTCTATCAGGTAAGTAAGCCTTAGGTTGGGTCCAGATGTCATTGAATATCAGCTTGTTCATTTGTTATATTTCTCTTCATCCTGTTGACTTATTTTTAGTGGGTCTTTACATCCTACTTAGTATTTCTATGAAGTACTCATGCATCCTCTGATGCAGGCGCGAAAGAGGACTGAGATAGGATGTTTGTAGTAGTAGAAAGGTGTTGATGACACCGTGAAGAGATTAGAGAATATTTTTCTATTAATCTTTTGCTTGATTTTAAACTTGATGAATTATTGGCCGATGTGTGCCATAAGCTTGGAATTTTATTTTTATTGACGTTGTTGTAACATCTGGAAAATTAGTAAGTATTTTAAAACCTAAATTTTACCCTCTTAACGTTTGATTTAGTCGTGCTGTGCCTTATGCAAATTAAAGTTGGTGAGAAGAGCTTTCCAACGCCACCTATTATGTGCGATTTGGAGTTCGGGGTAAAAAGATATGAGAAATTGAATTTGATTAAACGTGACAGCAATCGATCGCCATAAGAGACGATCGGTCGGCAAGCTGAGCCGATCGATGCCTTACTAAACCGATCGATCGAAGTTACTGGAATTTGTGAATTTTGTATTTCGCGTAAAGCGATCGATCGGCTATGATAGCGATCGATCGGCAGTAGCGTATAGTGTTAAAATAGTGCATACGACTATCGATCGCCGTATTGCTGATCGATCGCTGGTTGCAGTTTTGCATTTTCAAGCTTATCTTTGGGTGGATTTGTTTGGGAAAGATACCAAATCCCATTGGGACTTGATTTGCACGTCTCCTATAAGATTTTGAGGCCTTCCCATTGGTTGGAAGTGTCCATGATTTGGAAGATTAGTTTGAGAATAGATTCTCTCCCAACTCTATATAAACCCTAGAGTATTGGCTTGTTCTAACCCTAGAACGTCCAGAGAGCTTTCCCTTCTCCTTCCCACGTTCACCCATCTCCTTGGAGGCTTGTTCTTGTGGGAGTTTGCGAGAGCTTGGAGCGGGAGCTTTGGAAGAAGCGGAAGAGACGAGAGGCGCGTATAAAGGCGAGATCTTTGGAGGATTAAGTAGGATGGTTTTTCCCCTCTTCTCTCTTTTGATTATATCTGCTTTTGATGAGTGTTTTGATTCAACACCATAGTTATTGTTTGGATTCTTGTGAGATGATTGAGTTATGTCCCTATTTCTATGCGTAGTATATCATAAAATCATGTGTGCATTCATGTTTCACTTCTAGATGGGAATTCGCATATAAAGTTGAATACTTTATTAATTTTCCAGAGGATTAAGGGTTCTATTATTGTTTAGTTAATGATGTTCCACGTTGAGTTTGTGTCTATAAGTGTGTCTTACTTTAATGGTCTTGTTTGGGGTGTATTAATGTTACAAACTATGATATCTATATAAGAACACAAGAAAGGAGTGAACTTTAGTAATTCCAGATAATTCTAGGTTCTGTAATTAACCTAGGAGGGGAGTATATGTTCTGTTATTAATGTATTATCATTTATAATGTGTTATTAAGTAAGATAATCAAGTTTAATTAAGAGTCCTAATCTCGGCCAGAACTGTTTTTGTGCTGACAGTCGGTGGTAAATAATTCATAACTAATTCAAATTAAATCGGAAAAATATAAAATCAGTGGGGTTAGAAACTAGACTCACGAGGGTATTATCAGTAAAAATTTCAGAGGTTAATTCTTATTGTAAAGAGCACAGTAGCCGTCGGAAGAGAACTGTTGTGTAGGAGACAGTGAGCAGAATATGAGAGAAAATACTAAGTATACAAATATCATCATGTAATATGATATAATGACAATTAATATGTTAATAAAAGTAATTGGACTATATACTTAAGCAATATCACAGTAAGAATTGGGTTAGAGATAATTCATTTATGAAGGATAATTCCTTGATTTCTTATCTTTGATATCGGTATTATAACACTCTAATGCGAATGGAGAATTCCTATCTAGGGCTGAGCATGAAAGGTACGTATTGATTATATGTTACTCCTTGTGTGAAATGTCTTGTTATTCTATGCTACTCCAATGAGTGAGTTATGTGTTGACCAAAGACTTTGATGCTTCTATCCATACTCCTTGAGAGAGAGTCTATTCTGGTAAGAGATACCCTATGTTCTTAGAGTGTTGAGACCTCTATTCCTTTGAGATATATTGCTCATATTGATTACATGATTGTTTCTTCCACTGGAGACCTTGCGAGACTCTCCCTATGGTGGTTTCATAGTATGCTCAAATAAGCCATTGCTAGATCTTGCGAGGTCACTTATAATTATGAAATTGCGATTCCATACTGCCCGAAAGGAGGCACTATACGTACGTTAGATTGTGGACATTACGGAAGGTCCTCAGTCTCCGCCCATCGTGTCCGTAAGCACTGGTGGGGCCAGCATCCTAGACGCATGGCAGGGTTCCAAAGAGAAAACCCCTAGGGTGGTTCTGGTATGTTTAGTCACTTGCGAGCGACCAGGTTCAGCGAGCAGAAATTGTAACTCCTTTCACTTTCGATGTCTGGAGCCTTTGATATGATTATTATTCTCTCCTTACTCATATGTGTAGTAGGAGCCTTATTGATGTTTTCCTTACTTGCGAGTTGGAATTGTTGTGGACTAACCTTGCAGGTTTATAGACCTCGGTTCAGTTTAGATGTTGTGAGATGTTCACCATCCCTTGTTATTCTTATTCTCTTCATACTGCTTGTTTTAATTCAGTGGGTTTTTATATCCTACTGAGTGTTTCTATGAAATACTCATGCATCCTCTGATGCAGGCGCAAATGGAAATTGAGATCAGGAAGTGCAGTAATGGAATGGCCGATTGCAGGCGCCGAGAAGAGTTTAAAAACGCTTTAGTTATTTGCTTTGCTTTTTTTATTGATGCTTATGACATTTTTGGCAATTATGTGCCATAGACTTATAGGTTTATTTTATTTGACCTTTTCAAAAGGATTATTATTAAGTAAATTCATTTCATAGTATTCATTGATGTCTATTATTATATTACACTGATTGCGGGCATAATCGGTTACACGTCCTTTTGAGATGATTGTAATCGGTGGGTAAATCGACTGTTCGGTCTCGCGCCCGGGATCTCTACCTCGAAATGTATTCCATTGATTGGCTTCCGCACTCCGATCGAGGTATGGGATTTCGGGGCGTGACAGTTGTTAATCTATTTGCTGTAATAAAACTAAGTAGGTCAATTTCATATTTATTAATGATGTTTTGAATACTGTATACACTGAATTTTGGAATGACTGATATACACTTGAAATATGCATTTTATTATCTTCTAAACTTATATTTATGTTAGTATTTTGATTAGATTTAGTGATACTTTAATATAGTTTTTGGTTTTTGTAAGAAAATGAGAGTAAGATGCAGAAATATGGTGAAAAGTGACTCCAATGTTAGAATCTTCATAACTTCGTGAGGATATTTCAGATTTGACTGATTCAAGCTTCAAGTTAAATTTTAATAAGTCATCTTTCCAATGCCACCGACCGCGCGTAATTCGGAGTTCGGAGCGAAAAGTTATGATCATTGGAAGTTTTGCATTAGAGAATGGAATTGGAGACTGGAGAAGAGCAAGAAGAAGGAGTCTTTTGGAGCCAAAGAAGAAGAAGAGATCTATGTCAATGGAACTATCAAAACAGGCTTTTCTTTTCTCTCTTTCTATGTCTAGCTAAATTCTTTGTCAAGGCTAGATGAAGCCCTGGATATGTGTATTGCTACTCTTGTTAGTTTCATTTAATAAAGTTGATATGATTTGTACTTAATGCTATTTCATGAGTATTCTCTTGAGTGTTTGACCATATACTTATTAGATATGAATGAAATTAGATCTTTTTAATTCCTGTGTCTAACCAAGAACAGGTTTGTGATTGATTCTATGCCCAACCAAGGATAGGATTGATTACAAAATAGTGGATGAACTTTCATGTCCGACCAAGAACGTTAGTGAATTCATTAGTGATTCGTGTGTCCGACCAAGAACACGAATTACCATATCATATCAATTTGTGTGTAATAATAATCAAGAGTAGTAACTGCATGTCTAATGGTGGATTCATTGCCTTGATAATTCTCATCTTGAAAATTTCTACTCAATATGATATGTCATGATAATTTAAGTAGTAAAGGTGCAGAACATTTTAGCAATACACCCTAAATTTCTGTTTTCTACATATCCAGTGTGACCCATTAATCAAAGTACATCAAAATCTGCATTGTTATCCCAATCTCTGAGTTCATGATAGAACAAATGCTTACGCACCTCAACCAATATCCAATATATTTCGGATGTAAAAGGATAATACACCACATATATTTTTTTGCATTTTTTTCTTTTTTTTTCCTTCTATTTTTTATGTGGCTATGCAATGCTTTACTGCCATGAACACTTAGGTTTAACAATCCCCTAGCCAATAAATCCTGAAATATGTTCAAGTTATTGGGTTAAATTCCCCCTCCAGGCCGGGAATCAACTAATGTTGATCATATAACAAATAAAGCAGCCATCTACTATTTTTACTTTTTTTTCTTCAATTTTTTTATGAGTGTATTATACTTCTAACCTACTTTCTTTCCTTTCCTCCACCATCAGCTAAGCGAATGGTCTATCATGGTCGTTTAAGCTCAAGAATAACCATGTATCAACAAATGACATCAATCAAAGTTATCCCACTACAGATTAGTACTCAACAAATTTTTAGAGGGTATAATACACCCACATTATGTAACTGAAGTGTGTGTGTGTGTGTGTGTGTGAGTTTTATTAATTTAACCATGTAATCCAAGAAGACTGTAACAGAATGATACTTTTAATTTAAGTGTCTCTATCCTCCATATTCTTACTCACACTTCCAATGTAAATTAATCTCTTAAAAATTGAAGTATTCATCATGAAGGGATAGACTACCAAAACCTATGAAAATACTAGCAAGCAACCTAAAAAAATTATTTTTTTTCTTTTTTTTTAATTTATTATTATTAGTTTTTTTAAAATTTAACACATGATAAAAACCAAAGTAATACTACTTTTCTACACCCCCAAACCTAGATTAAACATTGCCCTCAATGTTTACCAAGAATTATACTACAATGACTAGTAAAAGAAAAGGAGTGTAAAGAAAGAAATCACCTGAATGGAGAAGTCTCGTAGTAGATATAGAGCATTGAAACTAAGAATGAGCATCCCCACATATATATTTAACAACCTAAATAGTAAACAAATATAAAACAATCAAGAAACAAAAATTGGGTTGCCTCCCAAGAGCGCTAAGTTTTACGTCTTCAGCCAAACATAACAAAAAATCAGGCAGACGAATTAGGTTCATCCAAATGCAAAGCGATCTCATCCCTATCAGTAAAACCCCCTAAATATGGTTTCAATTCTTGACTATTAACTTTGAAAACAATTTCATCTTTAGGGTTTTGAATATCAACCGCCCCATGGGAAAATACCATGTGCACAAATGAAAGGTCCAGACTATCGTGAACGGAGCTTTCCTGGGTAGAGATGTAACCTGGAGTTGTAGAGCAAAATTTTTTGACCGGGCTCAAATGACTTCCTCAATATTGACTTATCATGAAAAACTTTAGTCCGTGCTTTGTAAATCTTTGCATTCTCATAGGCTTCATTACGAATCTCGTCTAACTCATTGAGTTGCAACTTGCGAAGTGATTCAGTCTTGTGCATATTGATTGTTGTGATTTCTAACTTTTTTACTCACAATCGCACGAGACAAATTATAGATTAGTGGCTACGAGGTCGAACCCAAAGGATTTGGTATGATTAAACCTAATTATAACAAAGGAGTTGATTTTGTAATAAACAAAGGAATAAACTTTAACAATAAATCTAATGTATGAAAATATCAAGGCAGTGAATCCACATCTAAACAAGTAATCTCACTACTCTCAATTATTATTATCGCACAAGTTGATATGATACGATAACTTGTGTTCTTGGTCAGACACACAGATTACCAATGAATGCACTACGAGTTCTTGTTTGAACACTAAAAGTTCATTCAATGTAAATTAATGTAGCTAATTCTATCCTTGGTGAGGCATAAAATTAGCATAGGCCTGTTCCTTGGTTAGACACATGAATCATTAAGATCAAATTTCATAAATAATCACACCAATCTCGGGTCAAGCACTAGAGGAAAAAGCTATGAAATCGCATTAAGCATATATAAAAGAAATCATATCAACTATAATTAAATAAAACAATCAAGAGTAGCAATACAAGCTAGGACTTCATCTAGCCTTGATAAAAAGTTTAGCTTAGACATAGAGAAAGAGAAAACCAAAGCCTATTTTGATGACTTCATTGACATGGAACAGTTCTTCTCCTTTGGCTATCAAAAGACTCATTCTCTAACTCTTCTCTAACTTCAATCTCTCGTCTCCAATTCTTTTGTTTTTTAGCCCTCTCTAAAGCTTATATAGTAGGGTAAGAAAAACCACGAAACCCCTCTCCAAATCTGACTTGAAAAGGGATCTGTTTTAGGTTTCCTTATACAGCGATCGTTGGTTCTGTTTGCCGATCGATCGCTACTCGGTCGATCGCGTACTTTACATAGTCTTTTCACGGTATCTCGCGATCGTTCAACAACTTCTCTTCATACGGCGATCGATCGCTAAAGGCGCGATCAATCGCTACCCATCGAAATGAAAATCACAATACTTACGATTGATCGAGCACAAGGTGATCAACCGGTCAATCGTTTTGCGGCTCATTCGTGTTCCAGCGATTGATCGCGTATAATGTGCCTATCGATCGCACACTGCTTTTGCATCAAAATATTCCAATGATCATAACTTTTCGCTCAGAACTCCGAATTGGGCACGGTTGGTGGCGTTGGAAAGCTGACTTCTTGAGCTTTAACATCAAGCTTGAATCATTACAATCAGATATATGCACCCAAAGTAATAAAAATTCAACCATTAGGGTCACATTTCACCATATATGCAGCTTCTTCTTATTTTCCTACAAAAACCAAAAACAACATTAAGAAACACTAAACATATTCTAACACTAGCATAAACGTAAGTCTTAGAGCCAATGAAATGCATAATTTGAGTATATATCACAAATTAAAGTTAAAAGTTTTGATGGGTCCACTAAGCACGATGTTCCAATTCCACAGGTAAATGACAAGGTTTGCCCAATACAAGTCTATAGGGAGACATTCCAATCGGTGTCTTAAAGGCAGTACGGTAAGCCCACAATGCATCATTCAATCTTTCAGACCAATCTTGTCGATCGGGGTGAACCATTTTCTCAAGAATGCGTTTAATTTCCCTATTTGAAACTTCAACTTGCCCACATGTCTGCGGATGATATGGGGTGGCAATTTTTACTTAATCAGAAGCGATTCGAAAGCTCTATTGCAAAAATGTGTACCACCATCACTTATAATTGCACGAGGGGTTCCAAAACGAGAAAATATGTTTTCTTTCAAGAAATAAACCACCACTCTGTGGTCATTTGTTTTGCAAGTAATTGCCTCAACCCATTTGGAAACATGATCAACTACAACAAGGATATAGAGATAACCAAGCGATGGAGGAAATGGGCCCATGAAGTCAATACCCCAAACATCAAAGAGTTCAACAATCAGAATGTTTGTAAGGGGCATCATGGACCTTCGTGATAGTGTACCCGTACGTTGGCATCTGTCACATTTTGTGCAAAACTCATGAGTGTCTCTAAATAAAGTAGGCCAATAGAAACCACTCTGTAAAATTTTTGCAGCGGTCTTTTTCGCACCAAAATGGCTATCACATGCATGTGCATAGCAAAAAAGAAATGATACTATCATCCTCATGCTCCAGCACACATCTCTTAATGATTTGATTTGGGCAATACTTGAACAGGTATGGATCATCCCAAAAAAAATGCTTAACCTCGACGAAGAATTTGGATTTATCTTGTTTTGTCCAATGTTCAGGAAGTTGAGTTGTGACAAGATAATTGACAATATCAGCATACCAAGGCAATTGAGAGATAGCAAAAAGTTATTCGTCAGGGAATGACTCATTCAAAGGTAAGGGCTCCTCAGCAGACTCGTGAATGAGTCGAGACAAGTGATCAGCAACAACATTTTCAGAACCTTTCTTGTCTCTTGTCTCAATATCAAACTCGGAAGTAATAGGACCCAACGGATTAAACGAGGTTTAGTGTCTTTCTTTGAAAGAAGATATTTCAAAGCTGCATGATCTGAAAACACTATGACCTTGGATCCTAAGAGATATGATCTGAATTTGTTTAGAGCAAAAACTACAACCAACAACTTTTTTTCTGTCGTAGAGTAATTGAGTTGAGCATCATTGAGAGTTCTACTTGCATAATAGATGGCATGGGGTATCTTATTCACCCGCTGCTCCAAGACAACTCCAACCTCATGATCGAATGCGTCACACATAAGCTCAAAAGGTAAATTCCAATCCGGTGGTTGGATGATGGATGCAGATGTAAGAAATTGCTTAAGTTGATCAAACGCTTTAGAACATTCATCATCAAAGACAAAAGTAGTTTCTTTGACAAGCAGATTGCACAAAGGTCTAGAAATTTTGCTAAAGTCTTTGATGAATCTTCTGTAAAACTCAGCATGGCCAAGAAAAGATCTAACCTCCTTTACTAATTTTGGTGGAGGCAAACTTGAAATTAAGTCAACTTTATCCGTATCAACTGTCATCGATATCATCTCCTCGATCAGAGTGCGAAAGGATACAAAATACCAAAGCCAAGAGGCCAGAAACTTCGAGCGCGTGATCGAATACTTGATCACTACCGTCAATTGCGCCATCACAATAGGATGTGCAACCGATATCATCTCCTCGGTCATTTAGTCTCAAAATAAAACATTGTTAATATAATAAAATAAAAATCAAAGATCCTACTAAATCTTATTACAGCTGATTAAAATCAGTAATCAACAATATAAAAATCAAAGTCTTGGCACACACTCGGCCAATAATTCACAATAGTTTAATAAATGCAAATACGAATAACTCTCAATCTTTAAATCTGCGCAGCCAGCCAACTCCTGTAACCGCGACCTGCTCTGCTTCATTCTCTTTTAATGTCTGCATCAGATGATGCATGAGTATTCCAAAGAAATACCCAGTAGGATGCAAAAACCTACCGAGGATATAAAGAATAACAATGAAGCAAAGATCATATTTTAGAATTGGATACTCACAAAATCAGGGTAGAAACACAGAGTTTAACTTACCTGAACAATAACCATACTCAAGATAACATTAGCTCGAAATATGGAACAATAGAAATAATAATTTGAGACTCCGAACATCCAAAGTGTAGGAGAATATATCAATAAATCTGACTCCAGACTTCCATAGTGTAAGGGGATTTCAATTTCTGCTCTCAGATCTTTCCACTCTCATGTGGATACTTACCAGAACAACCTAGAGGTTCTCTCTTTGGAACTCGGCCCTGCGTCTACGGATGCTAGCCCCATCGGTGCTTACGGGCACAACGGGCGGAGACTACAAGACCTTTCGTAATATCTTGTAATCTAAAACATACGCATGTGCCTTCATCGGCTGAACTATAGAGGTTCAATAATAATCGGAGATCACTCTGGATCTAGCAATGGCTCTCTGAGGATACTATGATTCTACCTCGGAGAGATCTTTAAGATATCTTAGTGGAGAAGCAGTTTACATGGAACTGAATATTAATTTTCAACAACAGAGGTTGCATCATTCAATAACTCAATTGATCATCTTTCAACATTTGACTCACGGAGGAGTACTAGCGAGATTTCAATATCTTAATCAATATCTAACTCACCATAGGAGTAATCAAGAAAATTCTCTATTTCAATCATCAGCTGACTCATAAGAGAAGCGTCAACCGACTATCGATACATTGAATTCCTTCAGCGTGAGTAGCCTATATAGGAACATCCCCAAGATCAACTGACTACAAGTTTCACATATCACAATGTAAACAAGATAATAGGGTTCGAGAGTCGAAACCCTATCTGAAACTCCATTGACTCAAAGCCGTATATGAAGACTCAAGACATCTGGCACACAACGCCACTTAGGAAAACTCGACTCTATCAACCCTTTTAATTGGATTACTTTTTCTGTAATACTTACTAATCATGTCTTACAATATATTATAAGGTTATTATACCCATATCTTATCATATCTTCTAGTCATAGGATGTACTAGTGTTTACTTTGTGCTGTCATAAGCACAATAGTCCACTTCTATCAACCACCACAGTCTGTACAGTGTGAATTATGTTCTGACACTTTTACTGTAAGTGTCCTTGAGAGTCTAGTTTTTAACCCCATTGACGGCTTATTTTTCTGAGTTTTTTATAATTAGTTATGAATTTTCGATTATAGCTCATCGGCGCAGAACCAGTTCTGGCCGAGAGTATTAGACTTCATCTGATTTGATTAATCAATGGCAGTTACTCTCTTCTTTGATTAATAACACCTTTTTGACTTTAATTACCCCTTCCATAATCATATTATAGAACCCTAATGGGTCTGGAATTAGGTAATTTTCCCATCTTAAGATGCAATTTTCCATACCAAATTGTTTGTACAAGTGTTATCTTATTATTACATATACTAACCAAACGAGACAAGTAATCACAGACACTTGCATGAACCAGAAATGAACTGACAGGTAATCATGAAGCTATTTTGAAGAATCAGTAAGCATTGACATAAAGATTCATATGCTTTGAGATAGTATTTCACATTTGACTTACAATTAGGGTTAGTTACCCGATATAGGACAAATATGCCTTAAGACTTGATGCAAATTGATCAAACAATAGGATAGCTTTATTTGGAAAGAACGTGGCATGTTCTTCCACAGCATGGCACTAAGTATTTAGATGGCCAAACAAAGTGGGGATGCCTTCTAGGACTAGCACGTGAAGATCGAACACATATTGATCATAAGGATGTAATTATACATGCATATAACGAACTCATCTAAGTTTCTTTCATGAAACGATTTCAATTTGATATCAACATCAATACAAGGCTAAGAAATCAGTCATCATATCATTCAATACTCTTATCATACTCATGTAGAATTTATTAGAAGAGAATGTAGGGAAAAACCATCCTACCTCTTGTACGTACGATTCGATTGATCCCACGCGCACGTCTAGATCTCCTCTTCACGGTGCCTCCTTCGTCTCTCGATCCGACACAAATTAGGGCAAAGAAGAAGGAAGATATATTGCTAGTTAAGGAGAATTGAGAAGAGAAGAAGAGAAGAACTAGAACACTCAAAGCACACACAAGAGGGTGGCGTCCAAAAGGAGTGGCCGGCCCTCCCTTTGTGAGGCTTAAATAGGTAGTTACCTATTCTAGTAAGGTTCCATCTCAACCTTAGATCTCCTTCCTACTCAAGATCCCAGCCATCCAAATTCAAGCCCTCTCCAATTTGCCAAAGACGAGCTACCCAAATCATTCTTCAATTAGTTAGGATTCCATATCTTATTTGGATCATATCTTACTCCAATTGATTTCAATAACCAACTTATGGAAATTTCCAAATTCCTTCCTATCAATTGGACACCCCATTCAAATTGGCATCTTACCCTGATTGGTTAGAAAAAATCTTGGGAATAACCTCTCTTAATTCTGATTGGTCCTTCTTAAGTTTACCACAACCAACTTAGGTAGTTTCCTATTTGACCACAATCTCATTCTGGTTTACCAATAGGAGTCCAAATCAAATCTTTCACCAAGATTTTCTCTCACGTTCAAAACTAACCACGTCATGACAAGTCACCCATGTTCACAACGCCCTAGGCCCTATGTCCACGTGGCTCTGGTGCTCAGGTGCTCCTGTGTCTAGTGCATGTCTTGCGGTTGAGTGATTCCGATGTCCCGCTTACGCGATGCGCCACTCCGTCTTGCATAAATCCTGCACCACACATCTAAATCATCTCGTCTCATCCCCAAGAGGAACCACACGTGACATAGCCCTGCTCTGTCGTCCAAGTGACCCTGACGTCCAGGTAACCCTAGCGCCCAGTGTATCTGGCGTCCAATGTTTCTCCGGCTTCTATTACACATGCAATCACTGCACAACATCTCCCTTAATCCTATAGTCCAAGGAGTCTAAACCTTCTGTACTCGTACCCTGGTGCCTGAGCCTACCCCTGGCTCCAGGCCAGCCGCAGCGCCAAGTTGAGCCCAACACCAAGGCTAGTTCTCGCGCCCTAGTGTCATGCCTAATCTGGTTTATCGATTCTACACTTCCACATGCATCAAAATAATAATTCAACATACTAGATTATATGGCATAACAAAAAATTTGAACAGGCAGCAAAACTTTTCTATTTTAGACCAGTTTCCTAAAATAGCAGTTTTAGTAAACATACTAATTTTTCGGGTGTTATATCAACTGCAATTCCTTTATTAGAAATAACATGCCCAAGAACTATCCCTTGACGAACCATAAAGTTACATTTCTCCCAATTTAGCACAAGATTTGTTTCTTTACACCTTGCCAAGACAAGAGACAAATGGTGTAAACATTCATCAAAAGAAGATCCAAACAGAGAGAAGTCATCCATTCAAATTTCAAAAATCCGCTCAACCATATCAGAAAATATGCTCATCATGCACCGCCGGAATGTGGCGGGTGCATTACACAACCCAAATGGCATGCAGCGATAGGCATATGTGCCAAAAGGACAAGTGAATGTGGTCTTTTCTTGATCCTCTGGAGCAATGGAAATTTGATTGTAGCCTGAACAGCCATCTAAAAAGCAATAGTGGCTATGACCAGCAAGTCTCTCAAGCATCTGATCAATGAATAGCAAAGGAAAGTGAACTTTCCTTGTGACCGAGTTCAAATTTATGTAGTCAATACAAACTCACTGCCCGGTGGTCATTCAGGTGGGGACTAATTCATTATTATCATTTTTTACTACTGTGATTCCTGACTTCTTAGGAACAACCTGAACTGGGCTGACCCAAGTACTATCTAATATGGGGTAAATTATGTCAACATCCAACAATTTTAGCACTTCAGCTCTGACCACCTCCTTCATATTAGGGTTAAGTCTGCGTTGCATTTCACGGGAAGATTTTGCATGCTCCTCAAGTTAAATGTGATGTATACATAAAGAGGGACTTATATCCTTGATGACTGTTATTGTCCACCCCAAAGCTGTTTTATGTTCGCGAAGAACATTAAGCAACTTTCCTTCCTATTCTAAATTAAGGTCTGAAGAGATGATAACAAGCAAGGTATCAGAAGAACCTAAAAATGCATATTTAAATGTTTCAGGTAATGGTTTAGGTCAAGTTGGGGTGGTTTTTCAATAGATGGGACAAGTTTAGACTCAGAAACTGGAAGAGGTTCCACCCTCGCTTTCCATTTGGTCAGGTCCAATACAGGGGTAGAGTCAAGCAATGCATTGACTTCTCTAATGGACCCTTCGACGTCAAAGTCTAAGCCAAAATGAGCTAAACATGTTTGAAGGGGATCATCATTTAAAATATTTTGTAGAGATTCTTGTACTAAATTTTCAATCATATTCACTATAAAAGAATCATCTGACTCCGGGGGTTGTTGTCTAACATTAAAGACATTGAGTTTGACATTTAAATTGCCAAAAGACAACTTTATAACCCCATTTCTATAATTTATTATGGCATTGGATGTGGCAAAGAATGGCCTTCCTAAAATCACATGAATCTGACTACCATGATTCTCCACAGGTTGTGTATCTAAGACAATAAAGTCTATATGGAAGAAAAATTTATATACTTGAACAAGAACATCCTCAATAACACCACATGGGACTTTAACTGATCTGTTTGCAAGTTGCAGTGTTATGACAGTTGATTTCAACTCTCCTAATCCAAGTTGCTCATAAACAGAAAAAGGTAGCAAATTTACACTAGCTCCTAAGTCCACCAATGCCCTCTCCACAGTATGGTCTCATATAACACATGAAATGATGGGACATCTTGGATCTTTGAACTTAGGAGGAGCGTTATGTTTAAGAATTGAGCTAACTTATTCAGTGAGAAACACTTTCTTGTGTACATTCAATTTTATTTTCTGAGTGCACATGTCTTTCAAGAATCTTGCATAAGCGGGAACTTGCTTAATAACATCAAGCAATGGAATATTGATTTGCACTTTCTTAAAAATTTCCATTGTCTCATCAAGTTTGTTCCCTTGAGATGTTTTTGCAAGTCTTTGGGGAAAAGGTGCTTTGGGTACATATGGTGGCATATGGCAAGATGCAGGACATGAAGAAGCTTCTACGCTCTTCTTCGATGTAACAGGACTAACATCCGGTCTAGTAGTGCTCTCTTGTTCCTCACCCTTTCTAGCACTTGTTTCTATGTCAGTCTTAGGTGATTCTACATTATTGTCAATCTGTTTGCCACTCCTAAGTGTAGTTATGGCTTTAACTTGCTCCAGAGATTTGTCTTGACAAGAATTAGAGCCCACTTCAAATTGTCCTTTGGGATTTGCTAGAGGTTGACTAGGGAATCTACCTTTTTCCCTCTCATTTAATGCAGAAGCCAGTTGACCCATATGAAGTTCTAGCTTCGCAATTGCTTGCAAGTTGGCATGTAAAGAATGTTGGGAACGTTTGAAATTGTTGAGGGTAAGATTGATGGGGAGGGAACCCCAGTGGTCCTCCTTGATGTGGTCATTTGGACCATGTAAAATTGGGATGCCTACCCCAACCTGGGTTATTGCCAGGTCGAGGGAAGGCATTGACAGCATTAGCCTAATCACTATTGTATTCCACTCCAGAGGTGTTAGAGGGACAATTTTGTATGACATGAGAGGGGTTAAAACAAATAGCACACACATTGACCTGTGATAACATTTAGGGCCCACCGGCAGACATCAAAACGTTGTGTCATGCTGTCTATCTTGGAAATCAAATGTGCACTATTATCTACCTCATATACGCCTCCTTTCTTTTGAAAATGAAACGTTCTGTCAACTCTACTTGAGCAATCCCATTGCTGAGAATTTTTGCATAAGAGTCCGAATGAAATCCCACATTTTTTCTTCCGCGCTCTTCACCATAACTGACCCACCACTAGTTGCATCAACCATTTGATGGTTTTGTGGTGTTAAACCGTCATAGAAGAATTGAAACTTGTTGCCACTTTAAAAATCCATGGTGTAGACACTTGAGAAGCCAATTCTTCCATCTTTCCCAACACTCATAAAAGTGTTCACCCTCCTTCTGCATGAAATTTGTAATTTCTCTACGAAGGGCATGAGTTTTATGAATAGGGAAGAATTTGATCAAGAATTTTTCAGACAATTGATCCCAACTCCTAATTGTTCCAACTTCTAAAGAGTTCAACCATGCTTTCGCTTTATCTTTCAAAGAAAATGGAAAGAGGCGCAACCTAATGGATTCATCATAGAAGTTCTGGAATTTAAATGTAGCACAGATGTCAAGGAATTCTTTGACATGATTATATAGATCTTCTTTATTGGAACCATAGAATGTGGCCAAAAGTTGAATCACCCCTGATTTCAACTCAAAGTGGTGTGCCGTGGTGATCGGCAATACTATGCAAGAAGGTGAGTTGAATTGAATAGGGGATGAATATTTTTTTAATATCTTCCTCACATTCTCATTTTCTATGTTACCTAATTCATTTGTAATATCCATTATATGTTTTAATCTTGCTTTGAAGGTTCTCTCAATTTTTAGGTCAAGAGGTGCAAGCTTTTCACCCAGTGACCGACGACCAAGCATACACTAATTAACACTACTAAAAACTAAACTAATAAGACTACTACTAATAAAGAGAAGATTGATCAAAAAGAGCAATTGCACAAATTTTTTTTTCTTTTCTTTCTAATTTTTTTTTCTAACAAGTGCAATCTAATTAAAGCATGCAATTCTATGCGGTTCAGAGAAGTAAGCAATATAATTCCGCAGTTATCAATCAAATGAAAATTTGAGTTTAGTTATACTTCCCCAATTTGCAAACTTCTCAAATTTGTGAAGCTTGTCTGTTGCACTTGTCCAAGTCAAAGACTATAAATTCTACAAACACAAAAACAAGAAATGATATAAGTAAAAATCGAAGCTAAACGTTACTAACATAAGAAAAATTATAAACTAAGAATTATGATAAGTAACTCCTAGAAATTCGGTCAAACCGTTTCCCAAGTCCCCGGCAACGGCGCCAAAAACTTCTTAGAGAATGGAGTGATGCAGGGCTGTTTTCAATTGAGAGAACCCATTGCAATTGAGAGAACTAGAACTGCTCGTGGAGAGAAGAAGACGAACAGCTTGCTCGAGAGAGAAGCAGAGCATACCTGCTTTCAAAGAAGAGAATACGAAGAACTACTGAAAAGGCCGGCCCAGAGGAGAAAAACAGATAGATCGTGGTTACTTTGCTCGAGAGAGGAAGTTGATTTCGACTGAGAAGAACTGCTCTGATCAGATTCCGAGGGGAACTGAACATAACAGAAAAGATTGGCTGGTCGTGGATAGAAAGGAGAACTGCTTGCAGTAATCGAGAGGAATTGATTGAAGTTTAGAAGCAGAACTGTTTTGATCGAGAGAGAGACAACTGTTTCAGATTGATCTGAAGGAACAGAACTGTTGCGGAGGGAACAAATTGTAATCGAGAGACTAATTGCTGATACACCAATGAATTCATTGAATCAAGCTTTTTCTTTCTCTTATCTTATGTCTAGTTAATTTCTATGTACTAAAACTAGATAAAGTTCTGATTTTTAATTAAAACATAATCTTAGAATTAGGTTGAATTTTATACCAAGTCCCTATGGGATCGACCTCGTAGCCATTATTCTATATTAGATTCGTGCGCTTGCGAGTAACATATTAAAATTCACATCATGTACTTTAAAAAATCCATACTAATCAATCTTTGGCACACATACCACTATTACAAAGTTTATGTAAAAACTAAGATAGATAAATTTTTTAGATTCCACTTCTCGATCTCCACGTCTAACTAAACTTTCAATCTAATCCCTGTCTTCACTTGCATCACAGGATGCATGAGTACTCTGAAGAAATATTCAGTTGGATGCAAAAACAACTATAGAATAAACAATAACAAGAATCAAGATAATCACAAAGGTAAGGATTAAATATTGAATAAACTGGACATTGGAATTTCCATGAATAGAAATAAAAGATAGATCACCATCAAAAGATCATCAAGTTCATCAAACTCCAGAACAACCAAATTGTAAGGAGATATACAGTGAATCAGAGTAAATGAATTTCACAAATTCAAGGGACATCAATACCCAATAAATTTTAGAACAACCAAAGTGCCTGAAGATTAACAATTTCTACTCTAAGATCAACACTAGTCACAAGTGGGTACTTGCCCGATTACCCTAGGGGGTTTTTCTTCGAAACCCTACCATATAACTAGGATACGGGCCCCATCGGTGCTCACAGACACAATGGATGGAGACTATTAGACCTTCCATAATGTCTGACTAGCCTAAAGACGTACGTATATGCCTCTCTTTGGGCGGGAGCCTCGCAAGGTTCCAAAAATTCTGGATATCTCGTAAGATCTAACATGGCTAATTGAGCATACTATGAGTCCACATCGGAAAAAGCCTCGCAAGGTCTCTTGTGGAGAATTTCTCAACAATGGTGCACAAAGCTAGAGGTGTCGCAACAACCCCTGGGAAATTAACTTCCTTGGTTCCAGCCGATTTACAAATAGCAGAAAAAGATTGAAGTTTTCAACAATACAGATATGCAACACATGATTAGAATTTGAGTAAGAACTCTTGAACAAGAACTACTGAATAGTTGATTCTAAGATGTCAAAAATTATTTATGAAGAACAAAGCAATCAAGTTTCAATGAAAGGAGTAGGTCGAAAAGGGCATAAAAGCAAAAAGGTTCTGCAGAGACTGAAACGATTAATCAAAATGTGTGATTCTAATCCTAATGATTGGTTTATCCTCAAAGATTCTTAACTGTAGTTTATTAGTATTCAACAACCTGTTAATAGGTATTTTTATGTTACAAAGATTAACTTTTAATCTGAGATTTACTTTTTATAAAAGATAATGTCTTATTTTGAACAGAATAGTTGACTTTGAACAGACACCACATAATGTACAAGCAGATTAGGGACTGGAAACTTTCACAGTAGGTGCCCCTATGAGTCTAGATTCTACACATTTTACGGCATATTTTTATGAGCTTTTTAGAATTAGTTATGATTTATTTCGTGTAGGTCATCGGTGTAGAATTAGTCCTGGCCGAGAACAACGTTGTGAACCAAATCTTAACTAGCAGTGCTAATCTTGATTTAAACAATACTTGTGGTGTAATCATAACTGAATGAGTACTTTCATACTGATTAGGTCATCTTTGTTGTTAGTATGATAATTATAATAAGGCAATCCAGTTGTTTTACTACATACATGCACATATATACATCGAACAATAGAAAATATAACCGAACAGATTGGACAAGTAATCCCGGGTAGGTACACACCTATCTATAGTAGACTGGCATCTGACAAAATATGTGACCGACTTACCCAGTAAGAATTTAGGAACAACCAGAGAAGTAGTCCCATGATAAATGTCCAATTTTTCGGGATCTCACATTAATATAGGAGAGTAGGCGGGTTTGAAACACCCGTCCACCCCCTCATTATTTAACTTGTGCTGTTTGATCTTGATTTCAATAGTTTGCAACACCCTGGCATGTGCCGACATGTGTTATTTTTTTTATAGCTATGGCCCACTACTTTCTCCTTTCTGGACTAGCCTCTCCCTCCCTGCCTAGTGTTATGTGGGATGCAACGTTGGTGTAGGTCTTCTGAATGATAAGTTCACAATTCTTGGTAGTTTCCTAGATAAGGTTAGAGTAATTTTTGGAAGTTACTGTTTAAGTAAAAATGCAGTTGATTACAAATTGACTGGGTGCCAGACCATCTGGGCACTAAGTAGTTTTAGATAATATTTTCTCCTTTAGTTAGTTATCTTTTGATTTGATTTTGAATTCAATTATAGGAGGAAAGTTTTCTTTGAAATTGATTTAAAATAGGAATGGACGCAAGGTCCTACAATTGGAAAGTTGGAGATTGATGTGATTGATTATAATCTACACTAAAGTAGGTAAGGAGTTGAGGTAACAATTATGGAGGGACGCCATCAAGGAAGGGATGCCAAGACTTTTGGAGTCAATTAGGTAGTTACTAAGTTTAAGGGATGGATAAACATGAAAAGTAGTATTGCAGTAGGATTTGGAATTATAATCTAAAAAGGACTGGGCACCAGAGGAGTCTTGGGGGAAGTTATTACTGGACAGATGAGATGGATATCTATACATGAAATATGCATTTTATTATCTCCTAAACTTATATTTATATTAGTGTTTGATTAGAATTACTACTACTTTAATATAGTTTTTGGTTTTTGTAGAAAACTAGAGTAATACACAAAATTGAGGTGAAAATAGACTTCAATGGTTAAATTATCATAACTTTGTGTACAAATGTCTGATTGGACTGATTCAAGATTCATGTTAAATTTCAAGAAGTCAGCTTTCCAACGCCATCAACCACGCGCAATTCGGAATTCGGAGCAGAAAGTTATAGCCATTGCAAATTCATGAACAGTAACTACGATCGATCGGCCATTCAATGCTATCAATCGCTTGAGCCGCAAAACAATGTTATTGAAGGAAATGATCGATCGGAATCAAAACAATTGATCGTATCTACTGGAGTTTTTGAATTACACAAGGCAGTAACAGCGATCGATCGGAGTCATACGGCATCGATCGGCAGAATGATCGATCGGCAATACGGAGCGATCGATCGCCGTGTGCGGTATACTGAAATAAGCCCTATTTCAACTCGGATTTGGAAGGGGACTTCGTGGTTTCTCTTCAAACATATAAATAGGCCTTAAAGGAGAACGTTTTTGGCTATGTTGGAGATCACCTTTGGGCTATATTGGAGGCTAGAGAGGAGCAAGTGAAGGAGTCTTTTAGAGAAAAGAAGAAGAAGAAGGATTCATGACTATGGATCTACATAAACAGGCTTCTCTTTTCTTTCTTTCTATGTGTAACTAAACTTTTATTCAAGGCTAGATGAAGCCCTAGATGTGTATTAGTACTCTTGATAGTTTAATTTTATACAGTTGATATGATTCATGCTTAATGCTATTTCATGAGTTTCTTTTGAGTGCTTGACCATAGGCTTGATTGATATGAATGAAATTAGATCTTTTTAATTCCTGTGCCTAGCTAAAAAGTAGGTTGGTGTTAATTCTATGCCTGACCAAGGATAGGATCATTAGCCCAAATGATAATTCTTTGCCCGACCAAGGATAGAATTAGCTACAATAATTTATAGTGGATGAACTCTCGTATCTGACCAAGAACGTGAGTGGATTCATTGTGATTTGTGTGTCTGACCATGAACACAAGTTACCATATCATATTAACTTATGCTTAATAATAATTGAGAGTAGTAATTACATGTCTAGTGGTGAATTCTCTGCCTTGATATTCTCCATATTGATTAAATCTCAGTTAGATTAGCTAAAGTTCATTGCTTTCTTTAGAATTAATTAAACTACATTTTTTCTTCTTTTGAGTTTGGTAAAGTATTTAACCGTCCGTGAGGTTTAACAACCCTTTCTATACTCACCGTAGTATAATTGCCTTGTGCACTTGCAAAGGTTTTATATTTAAACGATCAATGGAGTAGGGGTTGAATCAAGGGTGGAGACGGAGTCATGTCAAAACTAGGAAACCCTGGTAGTTTAAAAGCAGTAGAGCACTGGTCGACCCTCATTGTTGGCCGACTAGACCCTTTCCTCCCCCTCTCTTGTGCTTTCTTTCCCTCTCTTGCCTCTCTTCTCTCCCTCAATCCCCTCTTTTCTCTTCCCTTTGATGTTGTTTGACGTGTTGAAATGATGCGAAGATTGTCTTCGTGGAAGATTTGATTCACAATGAGAGAAGGAATTGCTTCGACGAGGTAGGAAATTTTTTTTCTCTGTAGATCTATCTAGGCCTGTCTATAATGATGAGATCTGCCTAGATTCATATATTTTAATGACATTCATATTGTGTTATGAATTATATCGTTGTGATGAAGGTCTCTATGTTAAGTTCATGTGTCATTGAAATCAATCTTGTTGATATTGATTAAAAATTATTAAAATTTGTATAAATGATTCTTTAGTATCGATTCCATGCCACATGCATTAGATTGGTAAGGACTCTAGCCTGTTTTAATGCTTTGTCACTTCTATCTTTAGTTGCATCCCTCTGTCCAGTCCAAGTCATTCCATATTGTGAAGAGATTAAGTTCAATATATAAGTGTATAACTCTATCGGTGTTCTTGGTTGTTTATATCTTGTACATGAGCTGGAGGCCCGGAGGCACATATAAACGGAACCATCACAAAATAAACTGATACTCCGTTTATTTTGTGATAAACTGAAGGGTCCGCCGTGGAGGCCCTTTATTTAACTCTATTTGGCGTGCATTTTCTCATCAGGCTGGACAGTGATTTCCGCCTTTCTATAAAACGAACCGTTTTTTCATATGAAGCATCCATTGCAAGACGGAGGGAGCATTATGGGGCAAACAATGGGTGATTTGGGCAACAGATTCAGGAAAAAGCAGAAGCAAGAATTACTGGAACCACGCGAATAAGCAAAAACATATTGGGACCAAATGACAGATCTCAAGTTGGCAGGAGTATGCACGTAAATTTAAGATGGTTTCTCCTTCGGAATGCGTCAAAAACAGTAAAGAAGTTACTTTCCCGTGTGAATTTGCTCCTAGGGAGTCGATTTTGTGACTTCTAGGTGGAAAGCCTGGTTTCAGCGGAAATCGACCCTAACCCGTGAATCTAATGTTGCCAAACGCACAAGAAGTCTAAAACTGAAATCCCTTCTTTCCGCCGGAAATCCAACGCGTAAAGTCGCTTTCCCATGTTGCCGGGGTATATAAAGCAAGAAATTCGATTTTGAAAATTGCCGGGAATTCCTGTTGGGATTCCCTCCCTTCAATGGAGGAGATCAGATGTGCCCTAGCCACCCTGCGTATCGCCGTAGCCGGGACATCGCAACCGAGCTCGTCCTTGGGCACCGGCGGCTGCAGCCACGGCGTAGGCAGTGACGAGTTCGATAAAGGTCATCTTCTCCATCTGGTACGACGAGCTCAAGCCCGTCGTCGATGACGACCTCCAGGCCATCTCGGCGTGCGGCCATGTCTTCCACAAGCTCTGGTTTGCTCCCATATCTCTCTCTATATCTATCTGATTATGCATGATTTTTTGCTTGAGTTACTCCCTCCGTCCGGAATTTGTAGATACATTTGCTATTTCATTTTCGAAAACCAAATGTCTCAACCTTTTTCGGACTTCTGATTGATTCTTGTCATCATTTGGCAGTCTACAGACGTGGTTTGAGTACAGTCCGGAGGGGAAGGAGAGCAGTTGCCCTGTCTGCAAGCAGGTCTGCTCGCATGAGAATTCGAAAAGGCTCTACTTTCAGTCGGCCTCTGAGTCGACTCAGTCGACTCTTTCGCCCCATGGTGCTGAAGCTTGTCTCGAAGTATGTTTGATGAATCTTTAATTGTCGGTGCTTCTGTTTTTTTTAATTTATTCGAATAGATGCTTTTAAATCTGATTGATTTGAATTCTTGAAGATGAATGATTATGAAGGGTTGATTGATGGCCTTAATGCTACATTTGAGCGTTAGCAGCAGCATATAGCAGAACTCACTGTAAAGGTATGTAATTCTTTTAATATAATTCTAGTCAATCCTTCAAGTCTCCTCCAATTTTGGAAGGAGGAAGTCTGATTTGGCAATATGTACACAGTATTTTGGAACAGTAAATATTTCCAAATGTACATAGTATTTTGGAACGGAGTGAGTAATACTTTTGCATTTGATACCTTTTCCTTTTGGCATACCTATATTTTTTTGGGCAAATTCGGGATCAGGTGGGGCACAGAGATGTATTTAGGGATCAAGTAGCTGCCTAATTGATAAATTTGAATTTTTATGAAACATTTAGCATTTGGGTAGTATAGTGTCAATGATTCTACATTTTCATACAATCGACTCTACCTTATTGCTATGATGTATCCTCTCTTCCGCCTGATTACAAAATCTCCCTTTTTTTGTTATTATGATTGCAAATCTCACTTTTAAATATTTTTGTCTCATGAATGTCTGTGGTGGTGTCTAAACTCCTGCAATTCCTCAGCTATTAATCAGTAAAGAACATGCCTTGGAAGAGGAAGAATTGAAGTATGAAGCTCTTCAAGACATTTCTGAAGCTTTTACATCTGTTTACGTTTCCCATGTCATGTATCATACAAATCTTGTGTGTTTTAAAAGCTCAAGTACATTAGTGGTTTAAAAAATATTAAAGGATATTTTTTTGCAATTTCAGCTAATATGAAGAGTATGTGCTATTGTTGTCAGGATGGTTTCGAAACTGAAGTGAATAGATCTCTTATGGAAGCTCCTTGTAGAGTTGTTGATTCTTGAAACTGATTGTTTACTGAAGAGTTGTTCCTCTTATTGCTTTCTTTAGTGTTTTTGAATTATGCCTTGAGAGTAATTGTAGCATAAGATATAACGTATGTGACTAACTTTTTCAGCTACCTCCTGTTTCCTTAGAACAATGTTGCTCACCATGCTTTTTAATATAGACTATGTGATGCATAATGAGAAGCTAATAAGCATTATTTGAGTATTTTTATTTATAATAAATATATTAGGGTTAGTTTGGCCTTTTTAGGGTTAGTTTGATCTTTTTGTCATATTTAATTTTCTAAATCTTTTCATGTAAATCAGGCTCTACTATATAAGGCCTGTGAGTTGTTGTAATCAGCAGTTTTTGGAGATGAATTGAAGGGTTGTTTCCGTTCGTCTTCCTGGGCTCGAGCTTCGGCTCCCCCTTGCTCGGCTACAGCCCCTCCCTTGCTCCTCCATCACATAGCTACTCCATCATTTGGTATCAGAGCACAGCAAGTCCGCGCCGTTGTTTCCACTGCCACGTTCTTCATCGTCATCATCTGTGGCACCATCATCCCTGTTCTCCTCAGCAGGCTTCTGACCATGTTAAAAGAAGGGAGCGGAAGGAGTGGAAGAGCCCTTTTCCTTTCCGACAACACCTGCCCTTTTTCTGTCTCGAGTCCACTGTCCACCGTCGATTGTGATTGCCGAGCCCAGGTTGCCGTCGAGCTTCGCCGTTGGTCCTCAGTTTGCCGTCGGCCACCAGCCCACCTTTCTGCTCAGCTCGAGCAGAGAATGCTGCCTCCCCACTGCCGTCCTCTTCGTCACACTCGTGCAGCCTCTGGCATTGGTCACGGCCAATTTGGCCTGCCTCCGGCGTTTGGACCCCTCTATTCGCCTACCTACTCCAAGGAAGGCTAGGTCTCCTCCGTCGCTCCGCCTCCTCCTGCTCCACTCATCCGATGTCGTTTGGTTTAGATCAGACCTCGCAGTTGTCGCCTCCGGTATCAGAGCCAGTGGCGGTGCCAAAGTCAGAACCTTTCCACCGGATTTTCCATTTGACTGGTATGGGCGGTGCTTCCGGATTTTCCACCTCCGCTGGCCCTAAATCAGACCGGTAAGGGCGGCCATCTCCGTTGGCGGCTGGTGGATCCATCTGCCTTGTCGCCGGCCGTTCACAGCGGACCTTCTCAGCCCTTCCAGAAAATCCGGCGCATCTTCGCGCACGTCTGACGCCCTTCTAAAGCAGGCGACGGCAAGATCCGGTGCATATCCACCCAAATCAGGAATCCTTCCAAATTCGGGTGCGTCTTTGCCCAAAACAGGGATCCTTCCTGCAACTTCGCAACCGCAGCACTGTTTCAGAAGGCAGCTCCTGATCTGTTTCAGAAGGCAAGTCGTGGAGGAGTACCTCGATCGAACCGGTCACTGGTTCAAATGACCGGACTGGTAGTACAACCCAGCCCAGACCGGTCAACTTAGACCGGTCCGTTATTTCCAACCAAACCGGGTTTCTTTCGTTCCAAACGAACCAGCCCAACATCAGCCCGGTGCTTCATCAGTTCTCTTCCAGCAGTTCTCGTCTCGTTTCACTCAGCCACCGCCCAACTTCTTTGGTTCCATTTTGCGGATTGCTACTAAGGTTGGATCTCGGCCTATGTCGCCTTCTATTCTTCACAACGAGTATTTGCTTCCCTTCGCTCCTCTGCCAGCCGCCACCTGTGATTACCAGTTGGGAGAGCCTCCAAACAACATCCAGGCTTGTCTTCTCGTTACACTTTCACTAGCAAGTACGTGGCTCACCTCTTCCGGCCGTCCATGACCACTTGTTTTGGTGTCGCTGTTTCTTCTTTGGATTGCTAATCAGACATGGAGTATTTCTGGGATAATTCAAGAAGCCGCCAAGCTAGAGTTGATTACAATTATCCCTTCGTAAATGAACGAGCAAGGTACTGCAAACCTTCACAGCTCTGGCCGGAACCAGATGACCATTTTCGTTATAAGGTGGCATGGTCTAATCGTCCCCACAGGAGGCCATACCAGTGCAGCGTGCGCGATGAGTATTTTGAGAACTTTCAGCCCACTCATGCCTCTCTAACAAGGCCTGAACTGCTTTCCACGATTCAAGGGTGCCGCTCTCATTCGACAACCGCGTATATCTCATGTAGCTAGCATGTTGGAGTCCGATAAGGAGATTCACCGTCAATTAGAGGGTATTCTGGATACACTTCATACCATGCAACACAATTTACATGAATGGAAAAAGAACTCTGACATACACTTTGACAAGATGATGGAGACATTGCGTTCTAGTCGACAAGTTGCCGCATCCATGGAACGAAGTCCAACCTGCTGTTGTTTCTTCACATCAACCACGATCTCCACTGCCATGTCTTCAGCCAATCTCATCAATATGTCCACCACCGCCATCAGCCCATGCACTTGGACTATCAGTTGTTCAGTTAGCTCCATCCCTAATGACAACACCCACACTAACAGAAGCAATCTAAATCACATTCCCCGTACCCCTAACCACAGCAAATCCACCTTTAGAAGAGAAGTCTCGACAATCCACTGCGAGTGGTGTGCCACTACCCACTTCAGTTCTCATATTGGGTTCACCAAAATTGCCTCTATTATCATGGCCGCACATTCCTGCCCCATTTTTTGATGTCCTAATCATCAACACAAAGGAGTCAATCAACATTCCTGAAACCTACTTCAGCCTTCATATTGACTACCCTTGGCTCCTACCCCCTTCCCCAATCACGATTTTGTTATTAGCTTGCATGCCACTTCCCCTGCCTATCGGAATTGATCCTTAACCCCCTCCTCCACATTTACCCAACCCCTCTAGCTATCACATTCCACCTTCCATACCCTGGCTACACCCATTTTCTCCACATGTTGACCTAATTGTGCCCAACCTTGATTTTAATCTTATTCCCTCTTGTAGGAGTGGCATTCAAAAATACTTATTCTGGTGGACTGGGCAACCTGATTATGACATATGTGTTGCTCCATTGCCTCTCAAGGCAATACCTCATCTTTGACTCTCCATAGGAGAGTCCTTGTTGGTCGGGGAGAATGATGCAGAATGAGAAGCTAATAAGCATTATTTGAGTATTTTTATTTATAATAAATATATTAGGGTTAGTTTGGTCTTTTTAGGGTTAGTTTGGTCTTTTTGTCATGTTTGATTTTCTAAATCTTTTCATGTAAATCAGGCTCTACTATATAAGGCCTATGAGCTATTGTAATCGGCAGTTTTTGGAGATGAATTGAAGGGTTGTTCCCGTTCGTCTTCTTGGCCTTTGGCCTTCCCCTACTCGAGCTTCGGCTCCCCCTTGCTCCTCCATCACATAGCCACTCCATCACTATGTAATATGTAAGATAATTTGTCCTCACAGCTACTTTTGACTTGAGATGCCTTGCACCGAAAGTATGAAGAGTTGTTGGCTCGACACAACCTGCTTAAGAAAAGAGACTCGTTTACTCAAGAAGCTCAAACTGGCTAAAGTAAGGATAAAGAAACTTAAAGTAGATATATTGCTTTGTTGTTGTTGCTTTTAATCCTACACGTATGAGTTCACATGATATTTTTCTTTTAATTTTTAATGGTTTGTTAAGGATTGTGGATTGCATTAAATGTGACTTGTGAATAGAATTATTCTTCAAATAAGAGAGTAATTTCTTAGAAATGGATATGCTCACAAAACTTGGTGTAAGAAAAGGATATCCCTCCTCTATGTTTATCTTAATGTTTTTCCTGCTTTGTTGCAGTTCTCTTTCCATGAAAAGTTTTTGGTGTTTGTTTCTGTCAAAATTCTTGCCGGCGTATTTGAAATGCAAACTGCCTGTGGAAAGCAATGTCACAGATCTTATTTTGTCTGAAATTTTTTGTGTGAAATCATATTCATGTGGACCATTGAAACTTTATTAAATCAAGGATCAGAGTCCATTTGCTTGTATGAAACCATTTGTAACTATTTCTTGCATTCTTTTCAAACATACAACTTACTGTCTTGATATTAGTAATTTGGATGACCTGAGTGATATGTTTTCTTTATTCAGGCGAGAGTTCACGAACTAGAGAAGGCTCTTGAAAGAAAAGATAATGAGATTTTAAGATCTTTAAAACGTTCTCAGGTAACAACGAAGATAGTGGGCAAAATAACTAACAGATCCGAGAGGACGACTGGCTTTGTATCTGGATCAACTCCAGGTACTTCCATGGTTGGTCATTATTCTCATGGCAAGGTAACTGACACAGGAAAGCAGGCGACAGCAAAAGCCAAAAGGAGGACAGAATATTGATCTTGATCTGGACAGGGAGTCCTGGACCGCTGGTACTTAAGTGAAAATAATACTATAGAAAACACTGCTATCGATCTACAGTTCCTCCTAGTTTCTCAAACTCATTAAAAGTAGAGACTTCTGCTGCTATTATTGGAGCAAAATGCCTTGTTTTGACAGTCCACATTAAGGATGCTGAGAATGGTGTTTAGAGGAGAATGGCTATTTTTTTTTGGCTAAGATGTACTCATTAGCAATCATAAATTGGCAAAATCAAAACTGCCTTGCCGTCTTGATTGACATGATGCCCCTTCCCAGTTAAGACAGAAAGTTTAATAGGCCAGTGTCTTGCTTCTGTCCCAGACGTGTGTGTTTTGTATAGTTTTCCTTGAAAAGGTGACATGTTCTGAAACAGCTGAAATTTTTTGTGACCCAATATGAGTTGCCTATGCTCGCTGGCAATATTACTTTTCAGTTTCTAAGAAATAGCACACCATTTTGGCCTTTTAGCTGTTAAATCAAGTTGCATGAAATGCTTAATTGCTTTTATAGCCAACTGAATGGAAACATGAACTGATAGTTGATATGGATGATAAGCTCCATCAATATGCTTAAAATGTGTGCTTGTTTCTCTACTGAGAGCCTTGGACCTGAAGGTGGAAATGGATATCTGGGCAAGGCGAGGTAAGAATGAGTTGCCTTCAGCTAGTAATTTGGAACTTGTTATTGTGGCTAATGGCATAAACCTGATAAGAACCTGAGTCTACGGTCCATATGTGTATTGAAGATGGGCTTTGACTATTGCTACTTCCCGGTGCAGTTGGAGGAACCTCTGCTGGTCTTCCAGACAGGTATGTAAACTGAAAAGTGCTCATTCAAAGTGTTTTTTATCGAAATGCCCCTGAAGGGGCGAGAACTGGTTATGGATTGATCAGTCTGGGCAAAGCCCTTCTATGTCTGAAGCATTTGCTGCAATTTTAGCCGCTCAGAACACATGATCAGTAGAACTTGCTGGAATTTTTGTAAAGCGATTGGTTTATTATCCTTTGGAGCCGCCGAAGCTTGTTTTTTTCTTTTCTGGTATCGCATTATCATGTTTCACATTTTTAAGTAAGTCATTAAGATCAAACCTGAGATATTTAACCCCATCTGGGATAGTAAGCTGGTTTGTGCGAAGTCTACCCCCAGTGAACTCATCCACAGGGCTCTAGCGACTGAAGTCACTGAACACAGCAATGCACACAAAGGAAGGCGTATACTAAGTCTGTTACAGGGCAAGAAAAAAAAATCTCTTATGAGGGTGGTCAGATACCACCTTGGCCACATCAGCCACTAGATAATGCTTTTTTTGAAGTCCTGTTTATATGCGCTGTTGCTCACATGAGTCAATGCGAATCACGGGCAATCAGCATTAATCTCGTACGAGCTCCTAGTATTTTGTATAATTAAAAATCAAATGCATGTGGCAGCTCACAAATGTCGGCCCTAGCTCAAGTTATTTCTGAGCATGCGGTCAACTAGTGTTAGAACTAGGACCTAAGCTAGTGAAGAATGTGCACCGTGTCTAGTATGTTTTGAGTTCACATACAAGCTCGTAATATAACGTGAAGACTGTAATTATGAATTAAACGCATCTAGTGGCTGTGAATCCAACCACTCTAGATCAAGTTTATTTTCGAGCGTTAAGTAGATTAGTGCTAGAATTAGTACCGAAGCTCATTAAGAATGTGTGTCTTGTATGTTTTCAGTTTATGTACGGGCTCGTAGCATCAAGCAAAGTCTGTAATTACGAACTCAAATGCATCAAGTGGCTGCTCCCGAATCCGACCTCTCGAGCTCAAGTTATTTCCAAAGGTTCAGTTAACATGCACAATCGGCTCTTGACCTGATAACTTGTGATGCCACAGCACATTCGAGCCAGAGCGCAGGTTAACTTCTTCTTGTGAATAGAGAGATAGGGTGCACCTTGTCTTTATGATAATAGAGACCCCTAGGCCCCAAATTTGGAACTGAGGAGTACATTCATCCAATTAACATAATATGAATCCAACAATTAATCCATTCACCATTCCATTTTCCTCCTTTGATTAATTAAAACTAGGTACTCCATTCGTCCTACATTAATAGCCCCATTTGTTCTTTTTTGAGAAACCATATAAGACTATTAATATGGAACGCAGGAGTTAAAAAAGAGAGTAATAAAATCGGTATGGAAAAACATATCCTGAGGGCAGGCAGCCGTCAGATGATGTGGGCCCACTGATCTGACGGTTTGTGTATCAATTTGAATCGAATCAAATCGAAAACAAAAACGACGAAAAGAAATTGAAATTCTCGCCGCCAAATCGGAGTTTGGATCGGGCGGCGCCACCGTACGGGTGGCCGCGGCGGAGAACTGGACGCTGGCGGAGCGGGCGGCGGCGATGCAAGAGGCGCTGGAGGAGCCAGGCTAACACCGACGGGATGGTGGCCATTCTCGGCTCCTTCGACCAGCGTCTCTCCGCCCTCGACGCCGCCATGCGCGCCACCCAAGTTGGTTCTCAAGCTCCGTGTTTCCTTTCTGCCCAAGATTGATATACTCCCTCCGTCCAATGGATCCTTTCTGCATTCGTAAATGCGTGAAGTTTATCGGAATCTATGACTTGTACGAAGGAATGCCGACGAGCTTCTTGGACATAGGGAGTGCAAATTTGGAATTCGCTATTTTTATGATTTTGACCTTGAGATTGATTGAGGTTTTTCAATGGGATTTGCAGATGAGGACGCATTCGATACTGATGGCGCAATTTGTTCTCTCCCGCCGGGTTTGTTGAGTTTTTTCTGTTCTTTACATCGTTTTATTTTTAGAAATTTTGAAGTTTTTTGTTATTTGTATGGCTATTGACAGAATGTTGGCGGTTGGATGTGATGAATGCCTGTTATTTAGCTGCAATTTGGTGAATTTAGAATAATGATCCTGGAACTTCAAAACTCTGCCAGTAGTGAACACGAATGTTGAGTGAGACAAGTCAATTGTCTCTTTTTTTATATTGAAATTTACATGTATATGTAGGAAGAGTTTATTGCTTAATGGATATGAAAATGTAATATGGTTGGTAAAGTAACGTTCGGGTCTTAGTTTCTGAGGAGGAATGTGTTGAGCATCTTATTATTGGGGTCTATAGAAATATATGTTTAGCTTCTTCTTGAGTTTAGTGAGCGAAACTTGTCTTGATTAGTTTTATGCGATTCTGAGTGTTAAGTGATGGAAACTTGAGCTGATTTAGTGGTAGAATAAGTGGTTAAGGTTGATGCCTGTGAAGCTTTTGACATTAAATGTCATTGAAGGAGAATGTAGTATACACCAGGAAATTTTAAATGTTACTTGATAATTGATAAGAGGTTGGAATTTCGGAATATTTTTAGTCATAGCACCAGGCAAGGGAACTGAATTGTTTTCTATTTTTTGTATGCTTTGCATTTTGCTTTTCTTGTCCAATTACTATGCTCCTATTTATGATGTATCACTTTTGAAACTATTTGATATCAACTTTTTTCCAGTTTGAGTGTAAAATTTATTAAAAACAAACTTCAGCTTACTGTTTGAAAATACCATACTCCATAATGTGTACAGAAAGTCAACAGCTTATTGTTGTTTGAGGAACTTTTGTAATTTCTTGGTTATTTTTTGCAATGTTGAAATGCAGTGAAAATGTGGATTATTAAATTTACTACCTTTGGACTTGACTAATTTTTTTGCAGGTTGAGTCTAAGATCCTTAAAGGACCTCATGAAGATTTTGGAAGCTATTTAGACGAAGTTGAAAAGTTGAGAAGCAACGTGTGGTTCTTCAGCTTCAACAAAAGTTTTAAGAGTGGTGATGGAGTACTTAATCTGGCTAATGGTTTGCTAGCTAAGGCCATACTAAAACTCGAGGAGTAGCTTAGACAGCTGTTGAACTTGTACAGGTTTGTTTGGGCAACTTAACTAAAAGTTTTTTATGCTAATGTAAGCTTGGTTTTGTTGTCTGTATATTGTTTCAACTTGTGAATGATACAAAACTTTGGCTTCCTTTGAAATGTTACTATTGTGATATCTAAATTTTTATGTGAAGTAATCAAAGTGTGGTGTTAGTGGCTACTGAATTTGTTAAAATTTCCAAGAGTTTTTTTATATCATTAGTTTAGTTTTTTCATTAGGCTTTTACCTTGGAAAGTAAATTGGCTTTTGCTATTCATTTTAAACTTGTTCTTATTCTCATTTCACCAAATATACTGATCTCCAACATGTTCATAAAAATTGGTGCTGTAATTATATTGATTGTATAAATTATCCAAAAAAAAAATCATATTGACTGTATAGATTGCAAATGCACTTCAATTTTGAAAAATAAGTGAAGACTTAAGGAAATGCTAGATGTTGATCCTTGTTAAATTATTCATTATAGCACTAAAGGTGAGTTGAAAAGTAAACGAAGTTGCAATATTAGATATGAAAATATGGATTTTAAAGAAAAATATAATGGATGATTTTGTTCTCTGTTGCATATCAGCAAGCCGACAGAGCCGGACCGTCTTTTTGACCGCCTAATAATCCACGTCAATCATCTGACCACAATAATACAAAAAGTTTGGAAAATGCTGTATATACCTCTCCAACTCTGATCCCACAAAGAATTACGCCTCTCCTGCATGATTTAGTAGTGCAAATGGTACAGGCTGGTCATCAACATCAGCTGCTCAAAATTTACAGGTGAGGATGATCATATTCATTTCGTACAGCATCATTATCACGTTATGCCTTAATATCTGCTGCCAATTTGGAACAGGAAATGGCCTCTTCCTTGCTATATGCGCTTGTGGTGCAAGATGTACATAAGTCTCAGTGGTTTAGAAGTTATGTTAATATGTTGCTGAAAAAATTGAGTGTTAATGAGCTTTTGATACAATGATGCTTTTTTAGTCGAAAAGGTTCATACATGTTCATTTTTGGATGTCTAATGAATTGTTGGTTATGCAATAAAATATGAATATGCAATAATATTCTATAGTTACTAAACTAAACAGTGCTCAGGGACACTCGCTCAGCCGTACTGGAACAAAGCATTTGGAGACAAGGTGTGGAAAGACTTAGTAAAGATGATGTGCAGAAAATGTAATGGGAATGACAGCGGAATACTAGGTTACGTCCAAAGTGTTCGGCGCGTTTAATTATATTTGCACTCCAATAAGTCAAAAATTTTGGGGCATGACAAAACCTCAAAACTTTATGCATGGCTTTTGATCAAGAGGAAGGATGAATTACTAAGACGTGTCTTACCGAATTTTAGAAAGCTTTCTGGGAAACCCATTAGTCCTTTAGGTTTTGAATCTTGTAGTCATGGGTGACACTTGAGGAGGGAATAATAGGACAATTTTACAATCGTACAGAGATGATATAAGGAGCTCAGCAGGCTCTCATGGATGGTTTGACGGCTTTTAACTTGCAAGAGTTAAGCTGAACCAAAGGAAACCCTCCCAAAGCAGCCATGTAACTAAAGCATGACTTGATGACTTTTCATGTTATGTTCTGTCAAAATGTTGATGTATTACATAATTCTGCATTAATGATAGATGGAAAGAATCATTTGCCATTTTCTGTTGTTTTTATTGTTGATTTGGAATTTTGTTAAATGAACATGATTGTATTTTGGTTGTGCATGTCTATCAGTTATATAATAATTCTACCTAAATGATAGATGAAATTAATTGTTCGTCATTCACTGTTGTTTTTCATCTTATTTGTTAGTTGATTTGCTATTTTGTTGAATCAGAATTCATGTCTATCAGTTTTCATTGACATGTACAAGATGACTTAAGAATCAGTACTCTCTGCCAGTCTGCTTGCATTCTTGAAATAAACCTATGTTTGGGGGTGATGGGTTCGTTATCGGTAGCTCACTTTGCTTCCATCAGCTGTTAGATTTGATCCCCTAGAGCCAAAATGAACTGGCGTAGAGCTTATTGTTTCTTATACTTCAGTCTACGTTGCAATTTGTCATGCAATGTCTTAAATTAAACTGTGGACAAGGGCTCACTGTACTCTTGAGGTCATTGATAATGGATATCCTCCTTTTCCTTTTTAATTAACATACCCAACATATTATAAATATCCACAGAAGTCTTTAGCTTTTTATGCATATCATTGGGTAAAGCAAGAGAGTAGTGTAGTTTGGGCATTCCTCAAGGATTAAGTTATCGTTTCCATTCTAGATAGTTATTAGCGGTTTAACATTGCAAGTTTAAGCTAAAGTTTGATTGTTTGTCACTGCAGATTCTGCAATGTCTTTCTGCTCAAGGTTTGGGTTCATCGGGCGGTGGTAGTGCACTTGGAGGTGAAACAGGTGGCAGCAGTGGTGTTTCAGGGCAATGGTCAAAGACAGGTCTGAAATTGGAGCTGTTATTCTTTCAACTACTTTGTTCGTTATCATTCTGTATCGTTTTAAAAATGCTATTGTGCTGTCCGCATTGAAACTTTGGTGCCTCTTATGTGGACCAGATTCAAGTCATTCAATATGCAATTTGAGGAGCTACATCTTTGTCAATGTCAGTGGGCAGTTATAATGAATTGCGGAAACATTTGAGGCTATCCATTGCAGAAGTTCTTTTGCCTGCTCACAGATCGTTTATCAAGAGGTTTAGGTATGCTTTAGATACTTCATTTATTCTGTCCCGGATCGAGCTGGGGATCTTCTTTGAAATGAGAAGATCCAGGAGGACTTTTAGGTTAGATTAAGTAGCTATGCATGCTTTGTGGCTCATCCAAAGGTATGCGCCAAATTTTTTGAGGCGAATTGTAACTTTTTTTGGATAAATTAAATTGAATTAAAGCCCAAGAAGGGAAAGGAAGTACAGAAACAGATGAAACACCTGACAAGACCTAAAAAGACTCAGAAAAAGAGCTAATAAAGGAAATCAACTAAGAAATCACAGCTCCTGCATCAGGATCTATATCATGGTACCTCTGCAGTGGGGAATCGTTAAAGGTCTTTGATGATGATCACTTCATCACTTTGCGAGTTCAGAGTATTTTGAGTAGCTCCTTTTTCTCCCAAATTTGCATATAAACAAAGACCAGTATGAAGAAGCTGATAGGCGAACTGTAACTTGGTGTTGTTTGGTAATTATATCCACAATACCCTTTCTGATACTTGTCAATGGATTGCTAGCATGGATGGGAACAGCTAATCATTTGGATAATCGTTTTTCTGTATTATAGCTTTGCACATATATTCCAGGATGCTTATCGAAGGTGGCAAGTCTCCTCAGAAATATATGAGATACACACCAGAAGAGATTGAATCAATGCAAGGCAATTTGTTTGAAGGAAGGATGCTTAATGATCAGAAGCGGTAGATACCACGGATGATTGTAAGTAAAACTGCTCTGCACAAGTTTTAATAATTTGGCTCCTTGCTTTCTTTCTCTTTTTCCCCTTTTTCCAATAGACATTTTTTAATGTAAAGCTGTTCAGTTACAAATAAATATTAGATGGTTACTCACATTCTTTCAGTGCTCTCTTTTTGTGATTTAATTTGTGTGCTTCATTCTTGGGGTGTCTTTCTTTTTTTTTGTGGTAAAATCTTCATTCTTGGGTGTCTTTCTTTTATTTTTTTTGGTAAAATCTTCATTCTTGGGTATCTTTTCAGCTACTTCCAGCCAATTTTTGAATGAAAAGGGTCATTGGAGAAATTGTTTAACAAGTAAAAAATTGCATAGTAGATCAATTTTATTTAGGCCTGGATTAGTTCTAGGTGCTTGTGCGACATTGCCATTACTCAAAATAATAAATTGATGATGATAATAAATGAATAGTGACGAGAATGAGGTGTACATGGAAAATTTTCTCATGTGACCGAAATCCGTGTTGGCAAAGCGGAATCAGGTTTTGTAGAAGATCTGCAGAGAGATACAGCAATTCTCACTCTAGATCTTGATAGTATCTTATTTTGCATATAATAGAAGTGTCATAAATATGATGTAGAAAGGATGGATAAGTGAGGTTTGACTGTGAGAACTGAAGAAGAAAAAGGCAATGGCTGGGAGGTAGGAGGGCATCGCTGGTGGAACATAGAAGAGATAGTTGGAGAAAATGCTGTGGAAATTGTTGGAGGAGAGACAAATTACCAGAGGAGATGGAGGAGAAGCAGAATGCCGAGAAGTGTGGGGTGCTTGAGGAGCATGAGATTGATGAAGCATGTGACATTGTAGTGAATGTGATCACTGGAGGAGGTGGTGGCAGGACTTTCAGTTGCTCACAGGATGCACATTGTCAGCAGCTCGAGCGGAGGCCAGGCTTGCAGACGAAAGAGCAAAAGAAGAAATCGAGGCGCATTTTTGCATGGAGGCCTATATTTTGTGTACTTTTCCCAAAATAATTATACCAAAATACTCCTTTCATCGGCCCCTCTCATCAGTTTATGCAGATTCTTCCATGAAATTTGACTATTTTATTTCTCTCGTCGGTTGAAAAACATGACATCAAATTCTCAGTTGGTTAGGACGATTGATGACTAGCGCAAAATAGGCTTAACAGAATTGGTTTCATCAGCTGATTCAATAAGATTTAAAAAAAAAAAAAAACTGGATTCAGGCATTTTTCATGTCGATTAAAAAAGTCTGCTTATATAATAAGGTTGACTGAGGAGTGATGACAGGATTCTATTAAAATCCACATCCTGCAGTCATTTTCTTGCGTGCTCTTATAGCCGCATTGAAAATTTAAGGAGATCAGCCGAGTGGCATTTCTTGCTTAAATGTTTTCAGGGAAGAACAAAAGGGTATGAACAATGTATTAGAAAAGCCGGTAAGCATTTGCCACATGAATGTAAAGTGAGCCCAATAGGGCAAGGACCACTGTCCTTCCAGATTGAGTTTAAAATAACATCCTCTTGCATTAGCTAAGCGCACTATTTGGATAACCTAATAAATGTGATTAACGACAAGCCGAGTCTAGCTTCTGCTTCATCGGAGCTAAGCGACTTCAACATCAGCCAAATCGGCTCAAGTTTTTGTTTTTCTGGATATATTATTGAAGCATTCAATGGTTAAACCTTTATTTACAAAAATTGCATTGAAATGTATGGATGTCTCTTCACACTACTAGTCATGAAAACAATTACAACAAGAGTTCAATTGGGAATCCCGTTGATCTTAACAGGTAAACTTATAAATTAACATTCCCACGAGCATCAGTGACCGTAGTTTAGGGGGGTTAATTAGAAATAAAAGTGGGTCAAGGTAACAACATAGAATTTGAAATTTTAGCTTAAATTAATAGCTTGACCTGAAATTTCATGGGGTTGGATAGTAGGGCCCATATATATCAAAATGGGCCCAAATTCTGTGCCCTAACAAGTAGGTTATCAAATCTGGCCTCATTCCCATTTGGTCCCATGTGGGGCCTCCGATAGAAAGCATTTTTGTTCAACCGAAGTTGATAACTGTACACTGAAGATGTACACCAAAGTCAAACACCTGTGTTTCTATTGGACAATAAAAGTTGGCCCCACATGGTCCACTTTTCCAAAACTGGGCGTATGGGTTTCGTGTACAGTTATATCATTTTCCTTTCTGAACTTATCTGTTAATACTAATACCTTGGTTTTTCTCCTTGTTTAGATCGGAATCGAAGTAAATTATACTAACTAAATCACTCATAAACTTGGGTCTGGGCTTCACAACAAAGCATTATAACGGCCCAACTGAGCCTTCGATAGAATGGCATGGGTATCCAGAATTGAGACATCCACGTTTTGCTTTTTTATAACTAGGGGTGCCCAAGTCATTAGGATCTAACTAGAAGGGACAAGGCGACCAACCTCTTAGAGCATGGTACGTCCATGTTGTTGCTCATGTAAATCTAACGAGTCCATGAGCTAAAATTAAATATGAAAGCCATTACTCGCTAGCATGATTAATACTCCCTCTGCCCTGTTTTAAATGTTACATCTGCAAAAAAGGACAGTCCTTTTTAATGTTCCTTGGGTCAATTTTAAGTGGATTTTAGACCTCTAATGGCCCCCATTAGCCGGTGTTTCCACCATCTAATAAAAATTAATTTTTTTTCCATGGAACATTTAAAACAGGACGGAATGAGTATATTTTAATCCATTGTTAAATTTATGATAATCAATTTAAGGTCTTAGGCTAAAAAAAATTAAAAGGCAATCATGACCTACAGAAAAGTAACACAAAAAAACTCTTAATTAGATTCCAAATTCCGAATTGCTTAACTCATTTTACCATGTTAAATGAATAGGAAACTAGTATTGCCATGCATTGATTCGCATTGAACTACATTTTAAATATCTGTTTTTCTACTGTGAAGTTAAGCTGATTTCAAAGAGTTAACAGGTATGGCGAATTGGCCATAAAATAAATATATTAGTCTTTAAATGGTATTTTTTGAGTTAGCATAAATAAGTTAGGCAACTAGATTTATCCACTCCTTTGCCCTTGTCTCTGGCTTGAAGCAAGACTTCACCACTCAATATAAAGAAAGCGTGAAGAAAAGCAGCAAGTATTCCTTTATCTCAAAGATATATATAAATATATATGTATATATATATATATATATCATTTTTCTAGATTTTAACCACATTTTTCTCTATTCAACTCTTTACCCTCAAGCCTCTCCTTCCACTCTAACAATTGAGAAAGCTCTTTCCCCCCTTTTCTTAGATTGTTTGTGTGGTGGATTTCAGAGATTCCAGGGACCCATTTTCCTTTTTCCATCTTGTCCAGGCCCCTTTATTTCATCATTTATTTCTTTGGACTTTTCTTCACTTTAGAATCTCCCAAACCTGAAGCTTTCTTAGCTTTCTTTATTCCCTCCCCACTCTGTTTCTAATGCATATCCCCCTTCCTTTTCTCTAAACATGAATGTAGGGATTCCCAACTTAGTAGTCAAATTCTCTGTGTGTTAGGACTCCCCAAACTTCAAGAAAGATCCTATAGGACTTTTATGAGTACAAGCAGATGATAAGTGTCAGATAAAACTCAGTTAGTAAAATCTGTCCTTTTTGGGTTTTGTCTGTGGAGCATCTCCCATGGGTGATATCCTTGCCTTGTGCGGTTTGCTAGGTTCCCAACAAACTTTTCCAGGTCTAGCTTCTAGCATGAAGGTGCAGCATATAGCATTAGTGCCAAAAAAAGGTACTGCACATAGCACAAAATCAAAACTGAAGCAAAACCATAAGCATCTCAACTTTCTATTCATGCACTGTTGTGAGTAGCAGGGTTGTAGATTGTCAGGTCAAAGTTGCTGAATTGAAGAATTGGCAGGATTCTTTGCGACATAACTATTTGGCAGGTCAATTTTATCGTTTTGATGATTGAATAATTGGATTGAATTACTTAATTGTTGCAACCTGTCAAAGGTTCTCTGAAGTTCTTAATAGAAAGGGTTAATCGAGTTCAGATCGTCTGCCTCACAGCCGATTTCGTGTGAGAGCCAATCAGACATTGATGCGTGGAAAAACCACCCATTAACGTCGCTGTTTTTCAAACCGACTTCAAATCAGGACTTTAATGAACTCGTTGGTTTTTTCCAAACGCGTCTACTTCTGATTGGTCCTCACAGACGATCTGAACTTGGGTTAATCCACCCAATTACCGATAAAAAAAACTTGTCAAAGGCTCTTTTCTGTAGGAAAAAACCCCTTCAGTATTTTTGCAAAAAATAAAAGCTATTCATATTTTTGCCAACTTTGACTTGCTAATATGCAATCCCCTCATGAGGTGTTTCAGCTGGTTAGTGGATTTTTCCAAAAAAATTCAGGTGGATAGAGCTGAATTTTTACGCCCCAAGCGGCCCTTAGTGAGATGGATATCATTATACGCTTTGAATCCTTCAGTGTTGTGGTAAATGAAAGTTTATCACTAAACCGTAGTTCTTTTTTTAGTTAGCTCAAGTGCTTTTACACTAATCCCTCTGTCTAATAAAACTCATCTGCATTTGAAAAAACACTGGGTCGATCATTATATATATGGATGACTTTGCTCCCCCCACCCCAACCAAAAACATGGAGGGGGGTGGGGGGGGGGACTGATTTCCTGTACGGGTCTTAGAGTTTAATAAAATTAACTCGTTTTGCAATATAGACGAGCTTCATTGGATGGTGGAGCATATTTTAGCAGATTTATGGTGAGAAGGTCATCATAAAAGGAAAAGAAGGAAAAAATTCTGATCAATAACACTGTAGTAATGAGTTTCCTAATCTCAGTAGTAATCTTGGATCAGAGTAATGTCCAGATTAGTAAGACAGTCACATGATTAATAGCACTAACATTTGAAGAAGTAAACAAAAACTTTGATGTGCATCTATGTTCATAGACCCTATGATTAGACATTGGTGGAAAGCAAACATGAGAGATTTCAGTGTGTGGTAACTTTATCTTCTCCCATGGCTATAGATTATAGAATGAAAACAAACTTAGGGTAATGAGAGGGCTGAAGAAGGAAATGGTGGGCGGTGGAAGCTTGCAGGAAGCAGCAGACAGACAGTGTTAGGTAGGCCATTCAATAAAGGGGAGGTGCAGTGGAGACACTAGCTTTTCCTTGATGAAGAAAATCAATGGCCTCAAGCTCTAACCAATTGGAAAAAGAAATGCTAAAATTGTTGCTTTCATGCATGTCCACTAAAACTTAGAAGTCCATATCCATTAAACCACTATACCAAATTTATTCGGGCCATCAATTATAATGAGGACAATGGGTGGTAGCTTATCGCCATGTGACTCCTCAAAAGTGTGAGAGAGAAAGGCAGTAGTGAACATGTAAAGTGTGGACTATTGCATTGTGCCAAAAGAAATGAATTTTTATGCTAAAATATTGCAGTACGTTTTATTTTTCTAACCCTGAATTTATTTTACATCGTTCACCTGTTGTGAACTTTAAAATGATAAGAGTCCCCTTAGTTTACGCCCTGGCATCAGTCTGCTGGGGCATTGCGGACCGTCAGATTTCAATTTGAGGGGTCGTGTTAAGACGGGGCAAGCGGGCTCGAATCACATGCCCGCCTCCTATGTGTGAGTCGGGGCAAATATTAACTTTTTTTCACAATATAATTAACCAAAATGTGCTCATATATATTCTAATTTGAATGAAATGCTACTCCCTCCGGTCAGTTTTAATGGATACAATTTTTTTTTTCAAATGAGCTAAAATTTTAGTTCATTTGAAAGAAACTGTATCGATTAAAAGTGATCCGAGGGAGTACATGATAATCATTAGCAAAAAGAAAAAGAAAAAAAATGAAAAAAGAAATGCTACTCCCTCCGTCTATAATTATTTATAAACACAAGGTTTTTTTAATCTCCACGGTTAAGTTGCTCATTTAGCTCACAGAATGGAGTTGCTCCAAAGCATAACTCCTATGTCATCCTTTCTCAAATGATCCCTACGCCAAGTCATGAGATCATTTTCTAACATTTAACAAGTTTCTTTCCTCCCATTTTTGACCGTTTAATTTTATTTGTTTTGTAACATTTAATTAGGTATTTCAGCGCAGCAGCATCCTGTCACCGTATTGCAATGTTTATGACTAGCAAATGATTCTACTGCAAAATTTGAACTCTGCTCTACCTTTTGACTGTGTCGGTGGTACCTACTGAGTGCCCCGCCAATGTACGGCCCAACTTGAAAGAGTTAAACAAGTCGGTAGCAAATGCCCGGCTTCTTTGGGGAAACTACTAAACTGCCATGCCCAATTGTATCAGTCACGTTTTGACGCGGCGAATCCGGCCACGGTCTGTCTGACTGTCTGTCTGTCTACGACGAAAAGAGTGGACCGCATCTCTCACGACTTATTCGTTGACGCCCGCTAGTTATTGCCTCCAAATGCCCATCTGGGGAAGGATTTTTGGTCCGCATTCATGTTGTACATTGAGCGATCGATCATCAGGATTGACGGCACACATGCTACTATTGTGCACAATATTAGTGTGTGTCGTCGATCATGATAATTGGTGGCTTCTATTAATGGAGGATATTTTGGCGGACATCCTCCAAGCAGACCATAAAGGCTTCCAATTGTCGTATTGCTGTGCACGGTCCGATTTGATAATCAATTGCTCTTTAAAAAAAATTGAAAGGAAAAAGGAAATAGAACAACTTCTTTTCATAATAATAAGGAGCAATGTACTCCGGTTGCCAATCCCTTGGGGCATGTATAAAGCCCTCCCATCATATGGACAGGGTAAATTGCATTATGATCTTAGTATTGTGTGCTATTTTTCTCTTGATAAAAATGAGTCTCATTTAATTGTGGTCAGCGTGCGATTTTGATTGAGGTTCTCAATCCGATGCCACATAATGCACAATGACATAGACTAACTTTTCCCAAGTAAATACTTTCCTTATTTAATTTCTGAATCCCAATATGATTAAATGCTCTGAGTCATGTGTACCTAGTGGTCCTTCCGGGTTATAGGAATAAGTAATGCAGCTAGTGGTAGTGTTATTGTTTTATAACCCAATTTGAATTAATCTTTACCCTTAGTATATTATGTATATTTCAATAGTTAATTATGTAGTAAATCCCGACATGAAAGTGAGCGTTGACTTGGATTATATTAGGGTTTATCTTGTGAAAGGAACAGAATTTCACTGAACAGAAGTGCCCGAAGATCTGTGAGAATTGATCTCATTTTCCCAAAAGAAATAGGACATCTTGAAGAGAGCTGAAAAGATAAGGAGACATTGTAAAAAATCAAACAGAAAAGATAAGGAGACCACCATAGATGTCCACAAGCAAGGGTCCTGTAGACCTTAACTACATCGGATTGGATTGCATCATTCAATTTCCTAATTATCTAGTAGTTTTAAAGCTCCTATCAACATATAGCACATCAGAAAAAGGAAAAACTCGTGGACAAGGGCACAAGGCCACTGGTGGAAATGCCATCAGGGATCACCCACACCTTTTACCATGTAAATGCTACTATTTGATTACAACTTTACAAGTATTGTTCCGTAGACATTGAAAATTAGTCCTTAAGTGATCATGGGATTAATTTTCAAACCATTTTTCTTAATTTTTTTTTCCAGAAATCCAGCTTGTGTGAAGTGCAAGCAATAAGACGTACCAAAGGAGGGCCAAACGCCAACAAAAATATGATCACAAACTCTAGGAGAGAAAAACCACCTATTTTCAATAGGGGCTACATATAAGGGAACACCAACAATGGCTGCCTTGGGCCTCTACCCATCAGCTCGAGAGAGTAGATGAGGCACATACTAGGAGAGGTGACTGCAAAATTGCCATCTCCATTAACAACCAGCCACATTCACATTTGTGTAGGTTAAAAGAAAACCAGAAAAAAAATTACAGAAATAAACAGAACAAATACACAAAAGCTACTGCTATACTCAAACCGTGCACTTATAGTTTGAGTGCGCCAGCGCCAGCGCTTCAGCTCAATACTGCTTCCAGTGTTGTAGTTTCAACGTAGCCGTCAGATGGCTACTACTGGATTTCCTCTTTGTTTAGCCGACCTCGCCTTGAAAGTTCTTAAAAGTCAGCTGGAGTGAAGCGAACTGAGTTCCACAGGTAGTCGTCATTAAAAGTTGCTTTAACTTGCGAGCCAGCTTGTTTTGATTTTTACATCCACATTCCGAACTATAAATACTTGAAGGAAAGACTATTATGTATGTGTTCTAATTATATTTAATCTAAAGATGTTAAAAAATGGTCATAGTTCTCATGAAACACATTACTAATCTTTTTTAAACACAAAGAATAAGGTAATTGTATGTGAAAAAATAGCATAAGATATCGTAAAACTTAAGATTTGATTGACATGAAATCCAATAAAAATTTCATACGGCAATATATTCAAAGTCATACGGTAAAAATAATATACAAAAGATGATTTTAACTTTTTGTGAGCTTTGAGTCGAATAGAATAGAGGTATGATTGAGCTTGACGCGCATTAGATTTAATAAAAATTTCACTCATTTTGCAATACAGATGAGTTTCATTGGATGGAGGACGTAGTAATTTTAACATTGGTCCTAATACATATGAATTACACTAAGCAAGTGACCCAACCCCAATTCATGATAATACTATATTCATCCCTTACCTACCAAAGAAAGCCGGCCCCCATATCACACCTTCCCATCTTCTCCTCCTCCACCCATTTCTGAGACTCGTCACACTCTCTCTGAGAGATTCTCCGGCGAGCACCACCATCATGTCGGCCAAGGACTGCGGCAAGCACGAGGACAAGCGCCTCCACCTCTTCCGCCGCCTCTTCGCCTGCTTCCTCACCATCATCATCCTCATCCTCCTTGCCATCCTCATCGTCTGGCTCGTCCTCCGCCCCACCCACCCCCGCTTCGCCCTCCAAGACGCCGCCGTCTACCAGTTCAACGCCACCGGCGCCACCTTCCTCTCCACCAACATCCAGGTCTCCCTCATCTCCCGCAACCCCAACGACCGCATCGGCGTCTACTACGACCGCCTCGACGTCTACGCCTCTTACCGTAACCAGCAGGTCACCCTCGCCGCCCGCCTCCCCCCATCCTACCAGGGCCACAACGAGATCACCGTCTGGTCGCCGGTCCTCACCGGCGTCGGAGTTCCCGTCTCGCCGTTTTTGACACTCGCCGTCCAGCAGGACCAGTCGGCGGGATACTACGTCATCAACGTCAAGGTCGACGGCCGCGTCCGGTGGAAGGTCGGCACCTGGATCTCCGGCCACTACCACCTCTACGTCAACTGCGCCGCCTACTTCCGATTCGACGGCCGGCCGGCCGACGGCGCCATCGTCCGTCTCCAGCTGCCGGTGGGCTGTTCCGTCGACGTCTGATCCAACGGCGAGTTAAGGGTCATGGTGACGGCAACGGAGACACCATCCACTCTCTCACATGCTTTTGTCACTCTCTTTGAACGACGTCGTTAGATTTGTAATTTCTTTCTCGTTTTCCCATTTTCCTTGAGCTTGTATATTTTAATCATGAATAATTTCAAAAAAAAAAAGTAGATTGCTGGAAAAATAATATATGTATTTGGCAAGTGTAATATTTATTAATGGCCATTTTATTGCATATTATAATTCATATCTACTGACTTCTTAATTTGACTAATTATATGTTCCAGATATGCAATTGATATGATAACTTCGCGAATTGCAGGGCGGAAATTCATGTGGGTTTTCTCTAAATCTTTTTAACATGAAAGTGAGTATTTATATATATATATATATATGTATATTTTTTTTTTTTTGGTATAGGCTAAGAGTTTATACATGAATTTAGGCAACCTATTAAAATACAAAGTAAATATCTTTTTTGTGATTATTATTGATTTGTATTGGGTAGGATTGTTTTATGGATACAATTCTCAAAGTCCATCTTCTCTCAAGACATATGGCGTGAACCCCTCGCTTGACATGTGGGGTGGACTGTTTGCAGCATGGGAGCACAGATGGGTCCATTACCCTCTTACAAGAAGACAAGATCGTTTCTTATATAAATTAATTTATAGTATTTTATGAATAGTCTGACATTCTTTTATGGTTAAGAGTTATTAGGGTTTTTAATCTTTGAGCTCTTATCTGACATGTCTTTATCTCCATGGTCAGCAACTTTAGAACTAAGGGGCCGTTTGGGCATAAAAAATCAGTTCCATCCACTTCCAAAAATCCACCGCACTAACCAGCTGAAACACCTCACCAAAAATATTCAGCTAGATGGTGCTGATTTTTCACGCTAATTATTGACCAAAGTCAAAACTGCTTCAATCAATTTTCTTTTTCTTTTTTGATAATTTACTTCAATCAGTGCTTTATGTGGTGCTGGTTATTTTTCTCGGCTGTTCCAAGTTCCATTGTTTTGTAAAGACTAAAGAATTACGGGGGTTGAACTCAGTTTATTCTTTAGGCCATCTTTGAAAAAATGAATTTTTTTCTTATCATTTTCTTTTGAACTTTTTGTTTGTGTCATCAGTCTTCCAGCACTATTCATGGTGAGCAAATTGATAAATAAATTTGTAATCGCTTGGGGCTCGGTTCTGATTAGGGAGGGAATATATTCTTTGGAACAGGATTAAAAATATTCATTTAGTGTACATATTTTGTTTTATAATAGGATTTTGAAGGGAATGACCTAGTATAACTATTGTTTTAGGCCATCATTGGAAAATGGGTCTTCTTGTTTTCATTTTGGCTACTGTTTAACCCATTGCAGGTTTGCTTGTGTCATCTCTTCTCCAAGACTCATAAGAGCAAATTGATACATGAATTAATGATCATTAATTAGCACAGTATCTTGGGATACTTTTTAAATAAGAGGCAGTTTAGCAAAGGCGATCCACTTTGCTATCTTTGCATTTTGAAAAAGAAATTGAAGCTGAGTTCCATGGGCAATGGTGGGTAGGGTGGGGCATGAATGATTCATTATTTAGTAGTATACATAGTAATATTCTATATTGCAGGCTTTTGTTGCTAAGTGGGCTAAGGACTATACTTGAGCAACTTTATAAAAGTGAAGTTTCTTTATATGACCTCATCTGATATGAATTTGTTGGCTTTAATGGCGTCTCTCTCTCTTAGAAAGCTCCTTTTATTCTGCTTAGGTCTTCATCATGTCCCCCCATCTGACTATGACTTCAAGTTTATCAACATATGATCAAGAACGCTAGAACAGTATGTTTATTGCACCTTCTAGGTTGCACTCCACCTTTTATTTAGAAACTGTACAGACCCCCTTGCTGGCAGTCTTTAACTTCCCTCTAAATATTCATGATAAACTAGAAAGTAGGGTCATTAATAATCTGATTTGGTTTTACAAAATGAACTATTTTTTATTCTTTTTGAAAAACCAAGTCAGTCTAGCTATCACAGTGGGACAAGGGAGTATAAAGAAACAATTTTAATCTAACTCTTATGTTCTTTTTCTCACCTTCAATATTGGGATTTAAATTGAACAAAAAACAGAGGGCCCCATATTGTGAGGATAGTGTCCATGGATTCTTTAGAGTTTCATAACCATTCACCTCTCTCTCTCTCTCTCTCTCTCTCTCTCTCTCTCTCTCTCTCTCATAAAACCCCAAATAAGGGTTTGGTGAAGGGAGTGGGTCCTCTTTTAAGTGTTGGAACTTTGGATCATGCATTGGCATGTGACAAAAGAGAGTGGTTCATGATGCATACATATCCTTTGGAAGACAAGGGTTTGTCCATTTGTTAGGAGAGTTGGGCCGAAAGTGCAGAAATTCAAATTATTGGTGAGGGGTCATCAGCTCTACCCATTCTCTGCATTTACCAGCTTATCTTGAAGGCGCAAGAATAGCCATATTTACCACAAAAATGATTGAAGATTCTATTAAACCTACTACTGGAAAATCCAATTGAAGCGTTTAAGTTTAACCCATGAAATTCGAGGATTGAATGCTTAAATTCTTGATGTACTTACAACTTAAGGATCTAGAAAGCAATCTAAGAATGTCAACAGTAACTCCTTAAGAATGTTTGTCACCTAGCTGATCACAATGTGTCAATAAAACTTGAAGAGAAGAAACAATTAAAAAAGCATTGGAATGCAATTTTCAGTATCCAAATCAAACATGCTTTTGGGCATAGATCATGACTCATGTTTCTTTTGGTAAGGTAATAAACCCACAGGGCAATGTATGAAATAGAAGAATCTTCAGCAATGGAGATAAAGTAGAGAAGCGTGTATAACACTTTTGTGACCAACGAGTTTGCCTCAGTAAAACGGCCGGCTAGCCTCATAAATAATTCACAGCATCGGACTTAAATCGCATAGTGAACATTGTATGTATTGTGGTCTCTGATCTATGTGGTGCACAATATAAGGCTTCAGTTGTACTTAAATTGACTTCCAACATAAGTGGTGGCATCCGATTGAATGCAGAACGTAGTATATCAAACACCATAGATAATATCCTGAGAAGCTACTGGGTTCTCTTTTGTGGGGAGCCAGTCACAGAAATGCACTGAAGTGCTCTTACACAGTACAGTGACCCTTAACAAGAAGCCCAATAAATGTCATCACTGTACTGTGTAAGAGGCCCATGAGTAGCGAAAATAATTTTGACATCCGATGGGCCGGAAGAAAGGACTGAATTTGGTCAATAAAACGGCTTTTTCGTTGTCTTTCCATGATATATTGGTCCATGTTGGTTCTGTTCATTGTCATTACAATTTAAAACTATTTTGATCTTTATAAAAAAACACTATATTTGATAGGGAAGATTATCACTCCTTTAAACAGAAATAGTGGACTCTGTTGGGGATTATTATGGGACTTGCTAGAAGATTTTTTTTCCACATTGTATATTGTCTAAGTAGGCATTTTTTGTTAATATGCTCAAGCAGTTAATATAAAAAAAATATCCTCAAGTTAGTTGGTAAGCTAGTATATTTTATTTTTTTATTCTTCAAACCCTACTTCTTTGGCCACTCAAGGCATTATTTGCTGACTTACCTGGCACATATGTTGTGTGGGCCATGTACGTGCCCAAGGGAATTAGGGACAAGTGGTAGAGCGGCGGGAATAGGTGCTCTGAAGACGCTGGCTGACATGCCCCTTCTAACATGCCCCTTCTAGGTAGGGCTATTCGCGGACAGCCGTGTCCGCGAAGCCTTCTATATCCGAGGTGTCCATGGCTGTCCGAGCCGAGGATGAGCTGTCCATGTAGTTTGGCCACGGACACAGCCAAGGGTCCTCGGATATAATTAATATGGACCAGCGAGGGTGGCGGGGGAGAGAGGATGGCGGTCGGGGAGCAAACTAGTGGCTGTTTTCCTTAGCAATCAATTCAGCCACCGGCTTTCCAACACCATTGATGGAGTGTTCCTTTATGGCCGACGGGTGGAACAATTCAGCTTTGGAACCAACAGTGATAGAAGCCTTCATGGCAGAATCTGGGTTTTTATGCAACGATGATACACATGAACCCATCTCTAAAATAATGCACCTTTCTTCACTCTGACCCCATAAAGCTCAATACTTTCGCAAAATAATGGGAAAATGCACAAGAACAAAAAACACAAAGTAGTGAGGCTGCAGCTTTCTGGTTGGCGTAGAGCTTGTGGCGTTGTGCAGAAGAGGAAGCGGAGAGAGGTGGGGCTTTCTTTGAAGGAAAATGAAGCAAGGAACCGGTAAAAAGGCTGATCTTGAAAGCTAAGTTATGAGAAATTCTAGGACAAACAGGGGCAAGCACTAAGGTCACTTAACTTTCAGGAAATAGTTCTGAAGGAGAAATTCAAATGGCAGCAGCAAAGAAAACTCAATTACATGTGAAGGCCATTGGAGGGAGGGCGGGGGGAGAGGAGGGCGATGAGAGAGCGGGGGCGGAGAGAGGAGGAAGGAAGAGAGAGGAAAAAAAGCGAGTTTGTTCTATTCGTGTCTGTGTCCATTGGACAGCCGAACATGGACACAGCCAGCATAATGGCGGACAACGTTTTGACGGACATGGGCACGAACAGCCTCTGTCCAAAGTCCGTCCAGTCCAAGAACAACCCTACTTCTAGGGGGTCTTAAAGACTCCGACAACCTTGTTTTAAAAAAAAACATAGGTCCAACCTACATGGCTGTGTTGCTCCACTACAATAAAATTGGCTTTTAACGACAGATTCTTTTTTGACATAAAAAAATATGTTGATAATATCTATCATTGGTGACAAAACTAAATATCTCGTAAAAGAAACTCCATTAGCGGTGGATTTAAATTTATTACGACCGATATTTACGGCAGAAAATTGTTTGTGGGTATAAAGATGTTTATTTCAACAGTTTTTTTTGCCGTAAAAATTCTGTAAAAAAAAACGCTCGTGTCTGTTACCCCCATAACCCCCCCAATCCCTTCTCCCTCCCCCGTGTCCTAGCACCGGCCCTTCTCCGGCGTACTCTATCGTCTCTAGCAGCTCCTCCTCCTCAGGTACGCTCCCCACCCCGAATTTCTTTTTGTTTTAGGGCGTCTAGCGTGATCGATTTTCAAGGCTAGATTGCAGGACCCCGGCCCACGTGGGCATGGGGCCTGCACAATTGCAGGGCTCCATGCCTACATGGGATGGGATCATTTAATCTGGTCTTGGAAATTGGTCAGCAAAATATTTCCCTTTTTTTCTCGGTGGAGGGCTGTGGATGGCGAGGAGCAGCACCACCTGCAAGAGCTTCCTCCTGGTGGTGGGCTTTGCTGTCCTCTTCGCCTCCCTTGCCTAATTCGTCAAGGCCTATTTTTATGTGGCCCGGGCCCTTTGGCTCAACCTCTGCCATAGAGGCCATAGAAGTCGTTGAACCTCAAGGCAAAAAAACACGAAAGAGGAACAAAAGAACTCTTTTTTCTTTGTACGTGCCCTAGAGTCTAATACAATTAACCCATTTCGCAATGCAGGCAAGCTTTATATTATCACTTAATTAATCTTCTCTTTTTCTCCCTCCGCCCCAAAAAAACTACCTGTTATTTAAAAAATTACGAATCTAGAATTAATGAATGGATTTGCCCCATAATCCAACTAGATCCTCATGAACGTTCCTATATAGAGTAATTGGAGGCTTGAAATGCTATGAGCCCCCACAGGCCAATAGATTTAACTCATTTTCAAATGCAACAAGTTTTTTGAAAGACGAACTGTAACACCAGTAAAAATTGGTATGTTTACTAAAACTCTAAGATAGAATGAGTTTCGTGGTCAAATGTGAGTATTGGTCATATGGAATAAATTGAAAATTTCGTAGAAAATTTTCTTGAGAAAAATAGTAAGTGATCGATTGCCAGGCATACGTTATCAATCGGGCCAGTGTTATAAACAAGGAGTAAGGCTGAGGCGATCGATCGTATGAGGTGACGACCGATCGTATTTATTGTGATTTTCAATTTTGAGAGCAGTGATCGATCGTATCTACTGGAGTTTTGAGTATCGCATGCGGCGATCGATAGCCGTTGGCCCGTTGGAGACGATCGATTGCATGTACTGTGATCGCGCGAAGTAACGCAATGATCGATTACCCAGTGAAGCGATCGATCACACTGGCGGAAGTTGAGTCCGGAAAGTACTATTTTTAAGAAACCTAGTTAAAGTAGATATCAAATCCTAATTAATCAAGGAAGATTAAGTTTAGGACTTCCCTTCTATCTATGAGAAGCTTCTAATTGGAGAATTGAGAGATTGAATTGAGAAGGAATTGTACGGGGAAAATATCCTAGTTGGAATAGGTATTAGGTCTATTTAAACACCCATAAGGGGGTCACTTGTGTTTTATCACACTAATAAGTTTGTGAATGCCCCAACCTTGTTTCTCTCTCCTTCTCTCTTGGTCCAGCAACCTTTTCACCTTTCTTCTTCATTCAAGCTTCGTTATATATGAAGGAGCGAAGGTCTCGCAACGTAGAGAAGAAGAGGAGCTGTGTTGAAAGTGCAATTTTTGTTCTACAAAGGGGGTAGGATGGTTTTCCTACTAAATTACTTCTAAACTCTTTCTATCTAATCTATGATGAGTTATTTGATTCTATCTCACCAGTAGAGATTATATGATTGCTTGAATTGTTGAGAGGTTCCATATTAATTATGATTATGAGTATGATTATTGATATTTGTTAAGTGTTATCTCTTGTAATGCTTGCATGATGGTTTTAGATGAGAACAATATTTATCTCTTGATCTTTTGGATGTCAGAAATTTCTATTGTGATTCTGTAAAAGTTGTGGTTAATTATACCATATGATTATGAGTTATGATTCATATGTTAATGTCTTCAATATACAAAGGGGAGCATCTTAAATTGGTTTAGATGATGAAAGATGGATAAAAGTATATAATAATTAAATTCCAGAAGATATAAGGATCTATAATAGTCCTGGGAGGGGAGTATTCAATGTTAATAAGATTCTATTATCATGATTAAGGGTTAATAATACGTAATTAGTATGTAAGATTAAGACTTAGGGTTCTCGGTCAGGACTATTTTTGCGCCAATGACCTGCAGTATAAAAATAATAATTAATCATAGAAAAATCAAAAAAATATACTGTCTATTGGGTTGGAAACTAGACTCATAGATTTATCTGCTAATAAAATTTCAGACTTAGATTCCTACTGTACCGACAATGGGGACAGTCGGACGGGGGCTGTTATCAACATCATAGTTTACTGTAATTAGGGTTTTAATCAGTATGATCCACTAGCACTTAACAATATGATCTAATCTGATCAAAGTACTAATAATATATGTTGTAATATATGATATGGACTACTACTATAAGATGGTTGGTGTAAAGGATAATGTTATGAATAAGTCACTATAACATATAGTCTTATTATCTACTTACAGCTTTATGTCAGTTTGAGTTCTAATTGGAGATCAAACCATTCCAATCATCCTTTCATCTTGAATTCAGTATCATAAATAGTAGAACCTAAATTCCAGAGATGTTTCTATCTAACTAAGGTTAGACATGAAGCATGTTGTTTGAGTAGATTGCGATCTATTATTACTCTGTTGGTGAGTTACTTATTGATCAAAGACCTTAAAATCTCAGCGGTGACCTTACAAGGAATTGTTTTCTATTGAGTGATTGATGATTTAATTCTACTCTAAAGAGTGAGTCTATTCTGATTGATGATTTATTTGTACTCCAGAGAGTGAGTATATTCCGGTAAAAGATACCTTAAAATTTTAAATATTGCGACCTCTATTCCTTTGAAATTTTGCTTATATTGTTACATGACTGTTTTCTCCACTAGAGACCTTGCAGGGATCTCTCCGAAGTGGATTCATAGTATGCTCATTAAAGCCATTGCTAGATCTTGCGAGGTCTCCGATATTTATGCCCGAAGGGAGGCAATATACGTACGTTAGACTATTGACATTACGGAAGGTCCTCAGTCTTCGCCCATCGTGTCCGAAAGCACTGGTGGGGCCAGCATCCTAGACACATGGCAGGGTTCCAAAGAGAGAACTCCTAGGGTGGTTGTGGTATGATTATTTGGTCACTTGCGAGTGATAAGTTCAGTGAGCAGAAATTGTAACTCTTTGCACTATAGATGCCTGGAGCCTTTGGTAAAATTATTATTCTCTCCTTGCACATATGATTGTTTGGAGTCTTATTGATGTTTGTTCCATATACTTATAAGTTAGGATTGCTATTGTTGATTAACCTTTCTATTCAGGTGAAGTAAACCTTGTGATCAGTCTTTCAGATACTATATATTCATGTTCTATTGAGTAAACCTTTCTTCACGTTATTTATTGTGTCTCTGATGGGTTTTACATCTTACTAGTATTGCTGCAGAATATTCATGCATCCTCTGATGCACGCATGAAAGATCAATGATTTAGGTTGATTGCAGGACAGGAAGGTGACGTAGAAGCGTGAAGATGATTAGAGAATTTTCATTTATTTGCTTAGTTTGATAGACTTGATGATATTATTGGCCGTTGTGTGTCATAGCTTTTATGATTTTTTTTGTTGACAAAATATAATATTTGTTGTAATAAAGACTAAGTAGGTTTCATTTAATACATTTACAATGTTTTATTTTGAGATTGGATGATGAGTTCTTACATTCTTGAGTGATCCTAATATTGTCGACTGCACATCCTTTTAAGATGATGTAATTGACCGGTTGATTCGATTATCCGAAGCCGTGTTCCAGGGTTCCTACCTTACCAAAGATGGTATTTAAGAAGACTTTCGCACTCCGATTAAGGTCAGGGATTTTGGAGCGTGACATGGACATTGATGGAGAAATTTTTCTTGTATATACGACACCAAGTTAGCATGCTAGCATGGTATCGGTCACCAATCAACAAGAGACACACAACTCCCTTGTTGGCCACTGAAAAATTTATCGTATTCATGAGGACGGTTGGTTCCTACTTGTGTTGTTTCTCCTAACGACGAAAGATTTGATTCGGATATCCAGACCAAAGAGAAAGGGCCGGATGTTGTATTTGGCCCATCAGCCCATGTGGGCTCTGCCTAAAGCGGATTGGGCCAGACGCCGTTCCGTTGAATGGCAGATGCCGTCATCTCTCATCATTTTTACACGCCCATCACTCGCCCGAGTCCACTCCACTACCACGCTTCTCCTCCGTGCAGTTCCATCTTTTTCCGGCCAAACTCCGTTCCCCTTCCAGACTCATCTCCGGCACCGGCGAGGTGAAGTTCATCGCGCTTTTAGTAATTTCTAGCGAATGCATTTGAATAGGTTCAAACTGTAATTTGTGCATCTTTATTCAATCAAAGATGTTTGGTTCAAATAAATATAGTTTGGTGAGAGGAGATTAGGGACAGGTGACCATGTGTTACTTGAATTCTTTTTTTCTGTAATTGATTAAAAAATAAAAGAATTTAAGTGATTAAGTTTTATTTGAATTCATTGCTGATTATAACTGTCTAGGACTTCATATATGTATGCTTTTTTATTCATAGAGCATCGAATTATATTTTTGTCGATTTTTGTAAAATTTGTACGTTTTTTTTAACTGTATGAGGTCACTGATTTTTGTTCTATTCATTTTATGAAGACTATTTTTTGTCGATATGAAACTTCAGATTTTGATTAAACAACTTTTGAGATTTGAAATTTTACCACAACATGCAATAAGTCGTAGGAATTACTAGTGAATTACGTCAAGCTTCACGGAATAGGAAAACTGTTTTCTGGAATATCAGCCGCAATAGTTTGGGTATGCTGTACTCTGACGTCCAAATCCAATTTCATTAAAAGCGTTAATCATTAGAGACCTATATCGAAATTAGTTCATTTGATTGTTACCTGAAAGATAGGAAAATTAAGGGCTATGACCTTGCTTTACTTACTACTCTTGTTGATTATTTCCATGGAGGACTTCGTATTTTATTGTGTTTGTTGTGTCAGGATGAAAGTCAAATTTATGTTTTGTCTATTTCTTGTGAAAGAAGTTCTAATTCTCTTTCTGCATATATTAACTAAAAGAGGTTTTATATGATATTTTTAAGTACATCTTTTGGGGCAGTTTAGGGAACGATTGTACATTTGGGTTTCATATAGCTTTAACCGTTTTGAGGAAAGTCTGAGCAATGATAGTCAGTCTAGTAAAAGACCACTTAAATATGTTGTAAGATTTGGTAATTCTCTATTTTTCTTGTCATTGGAAAGAAATTAAGTAGGAAGGAGATTAGGGTCATTGACCATGTTCTACTTGCAATGGAGGTTGACTATTTCCATGATGGGTTTATACTTTAGTTTTATTTGTCTTAGCAGGATAACAAATCAAAGCCAATTTTTTGTCTATCCTCCACAAATTCCTTCATCGGATAAATTTACTCATAAAGATTACTTTTGTCTGTTTGTTGTATCAATATGAAAGTCAAATCTATTTCTGTTCTGTTTTCTATGCAAAGAACTTCTAATTATGTGTTACTCCATAAATTTACTAGCAAGTGATCTTTTAAAGTATGGTTTTTATCCAATGAAATATTATTTCAGAATTCGTTGAGATTTTGGTGTGCACATTTGTTTGCCCCTGTCAATTTGCTTTTCTTGTAGTAATTATAATGGGAACTACTCGTTTTATTTTCCCTTATCTCTTGTTATTATGTCAAGGATTGTTTGACAAGGATGGTTTGTTGATTTAACTCCAGTTGTCATTGATAAAATTTTTGGTTGTTAGATGGCCAGCACAGATGGAGCAGGAATTGCCAAGTCTGGTTTTCCTCGTGTTAAGCTCAATGAGCGAATCCTCTCATCCATGTCCCGACGGTCTGTTGCAGCTCACCCATGGCACGATCTGGAAATTGGTACAGCATATAGGACTTCATTTCATTTTGGTCATTGATTGTTGCAGTTAATGCTTTTTCACTCTGCTATCCATGACTATCTCTTTTGAAGTTTTTTCTTTTTGCATCATGGATTCTGATATTAGACATCGTTCTTTGCTTTCTTGCAGGACCAGGGGCCCCTGCAGTATTCAACTGTGTAAGTATGATTTTTACGCTCAAAAGTTCTTCTTGGGAAGTGTTATCCTTTTGTTCTCTGTCGCTCTGTTATTGCAGTATTTTATATATAGAAGTTGTGTTTAGTGTCTAGTTTTGTGCTAAAAGTTACAAGAATTGTGTTCCATTCGGATAGACATTCATTGGCTAAGGATTGCCTGACATTTGTGCCCCATTTTTGCAACCCTAGTTTCTTTCGATCATATCCGGGCCCAATCGACTCGGAAACAACAACATAGAGGTGGAGCAGCGAAAGAAGAGCACGAACCAACAACCTCTGGTCGAGATAGAGAGCGGTTAGTGAAAAAGAAGGGAGTAAAAACAAACAGAGAAGGAAATACTCATTGGCTGTCAGCGCAGACATGCTTTTGTCTGAGATTGTGTTTGACTTTGTTTTCCCAACTTGACGCATTCGACACACTCATCAATTAGACTTTTGTTGGCATCCTAGGTGGAATCTTGTTTTGGTGTATAGATTAATCAGGAGACCACTAATTAATTAGTGCTGTTTTTAACTGACAATTTGTGTTAGTCCATTTTTCCATATAAAGTGATACAGAGTTATTTCAATTTATAGTGTTTCAATTGCAGCTGAAAGACATCATTAGTGACACTCTGTGCTTTCATTGTTTGCCCACCACACATATTAATTTAAGCTAATGCAGAGCTAATGTTTTGGATGCCATCCTTACTCCTAAACATGAGAATGACCATTTTCCTTTCATTTGGTATCATGGATGGCTTTTTTTTTTCAGCCACCTGGCTCTGTTATAGACCTTACTTCTATTACAAAGAGCCATACTTTGTGAACCTACGACAAGAATTGTTTATGATGCTTTACATGGTAGAGCAACAGTAATAAAATGAAGTATTTACATTTGTGGCAGTTTTACACAGCCAGAGACAAAATTGGCTAGGTCATAAAAATGTTTCGTTGGCTTTTTGTTTTTAACTTTTGAACATAAAACTACGTTATTTTAATTTGTATAAATGTTGAGTGAAGAGCACGATAGTGATGAACAATGAGCAGATGGTAGATTGCATGATTATTTATACATTTATTTTTGCTTGTATTGGCTTTCGACTTTGAAATGCTTTTGGTTATGAAGCTGCATCTTATTGGTTTGTATAAGTGTTGAGTGTATGACAATATGCTAATCCAGCCATAGTGTGCTGGATAGGGCCTCTCCCTGTGGAGGGAAGGGGAAGGTTCCAGTTTTGAGCCTTTGGCACCTTTTGTGTTGGGTGGGGAAGTGGGGAGGATCTGGAAATGAAGCTATTCAGTGGATGGGACTACTTGTCTCTGGTGGCATATATGGCAATTTATCCAAATATATGTGACTTTGTCTCGCTTACATTGAGATCAAAAGTTATGTAAGATTTTATAGGTCATGCTTTATGGAACTTGACATTGGGTGACAAGATGAGTCCAGAGGAGACAAGATTGTGGAGACGGATATGTGCGAAGTATTTCGTTTATGATAGCATCAGGGAAAGCCTATGGGTGGTTACAGACTTACAGTAAGCAAGAAGGTTTGAGAGAACTGTTTAAATGCTTGGGCATATGCAATGGAGATAGGTGATGATGTCAGTCAAGAGAATTTACCTGCAATTTAGGTTGTGTGAAGATGTGGGTAGAGTGTCAAGAAGAGGATGGACGGAGTCAGTGAAAAAACTTGCTGGTTTGGCCATACATATGACTCATTAGTGATTAGGACATCAAAATAGGAACTCTGTTGATGATGATGAACTTTGAGTGCTACCTATCTTCCTGCGGTTTCTCTGTCTCTGTAGTGATAGACAGTTACTGAAAATTTGATTTTTTTGCTTCCTTCAAAATGTACAATTGAGTTTAGAAATATTTGAACAGTTCAATATACAGTAATGTGGCTGCAAAAGCCAAAAGCAGATTTCTGAAATACTTCTGATGGGTAATCTCTGGTATTGGATTGAGCTGTACTTTGTGATGCATAAATAAGAGTTGAATATTTTTAGCTTAGCATAAATTTTAGTTTCTTCAGAAATAAATGACTAGGTAAAAGCATCTTTTTTAAAGTTTTTTTATTTGTCACATTTAGTCCTTCGCTCAACTGTGTTTTGCAGGTTGTTGAAATTGGCAAGGGTAGTAAAGTTAAGTATGAGTTAGATAAGACAAGTGGTCTGATAAAGGTATTAAATCAGTAACTGACCTTTTATTTTGTGTAATTTCATTTTTTAATGACTTATTTTGTGTACACTTGGTACTGATTTATCCCCACTCTTACAGTTATTTAAAAAAAAATTGAAGAAATAGAATATACATGCTTACAAATATATGTGAATCTATGAGCTCTTATGATGTATTGTTGTCCAGATTGATCGTGTTCTGTACTCATCAGTTGTGTACCCACATAATTATGGTTTCATTCCACGAACACTTTGTGAGGATAGTGATCCCATGGATGTGCTTGTATTAATGCAGGTAATTGTTTTTTAATGTAGATTAACGTTAATATTATAGTTTCCACGCTAGCTAAAAAACCAGTTGTGTTTTGTTGTTCTCTTTCTGGTCAGGAGCCTGTGCTTCCAGGTTGTTTTCTACGAGCCCGAGCTATAGGACTTATGCCCATGATTGATCAGGTGATGCTCTTTATAACCTTATTATCTAAACTAATTTGGATGTTCACCATTCTACTTGTAATGTTTTCTATATAGGGGTTGTTTGGATGCACCACCCAGAAAGGGACTTTTAAGGGCTTTCTGCCAAAAACACGTTTGTTTGCATCTTTTCTGCCATAAATTTTTTTCATTCTTGCAGTTCTACCCTTTAAAGGGTCTTTTTCCTTTCTACCAGAATCTTCGTCCCAGGAGGAGGTTTCTGGTAGAAAGGGTCCTTTAACTTTACCCAAAGGCATAAAAAAACTTTGGACGGCAGCTTTTCTATCCATTTCCCTCATCACCTCCCCCCTCTCCTCCACCCCCACCATCCTCTCCTCCCTCCTCTCCACTTGCTCTGCCCACATCGCCTCAGCCTGCTGCTTCGTCAGCCCGATGTCCTCCTTCTCCATCTCCTTGTACCACAGGCTGATGTTGGCCAACTGGCCGATGATGTCTAGCCAGTAGCTCTCGAAGTAGAACTTGTTCTCCAGGTAGACCTTGTTGGAGAAGTTGGCCTTGTTGGGTTACACGGCCGCTGTGGAGGCCTCTGCTCATCACCTTCCCGAGCCTCGGCGGCCTCCCAAAGGGCCTCATTGAAACCCCTTCTCAGAGCCAGATGGGCCAGAACGCTTGCCCCGCCGGCGGCCGACGGCCGACGACGACCACACCTTCCACTCGTCAGCCGCTGTGGCGGGGGCATGGGGATCGCCAGATTGCTGGTCAAGCGAAAGCCCAACTCTGGCATGGCCGGATGGGTGCCGCCTGATGACAGCACGGGTCTCGGCCGGTCAGACCGGTGGGTGTCACAGCTTCTGCACCGGCGCGGGGCGGAGGCCTCCCAAAGTGCCTCATCGCTCTCCATTGCCCCTTTCTGCCTCTTCCTCTTGGTGGATATCTAATGGAAGTACTAGACTCAGCCGATGTGCAGCCTACACCCCGATCCCCGTCCCTCCGATGTAGCTCCCCTGCCGTTCTTGCGCCTACAACCCCGACCGGGCGGAGGGGAGAGAGAGGAAGGAGAAGGTAGAGATGGAGATGAGATGGGTGAGGGGAGATGGACATTTCTATATGAGACTTATTTCAATTCCTTTAACATAAAGAAAAAGGTAAAAGATGACTTCCCAAACATGAGCCTCTTCTCTATGTTTTAGCAAAAGGAAAAGGTGGGAAAAGGACTTTCTTTTCTGTCCCAAAGTGGCATCCAAACAGGCCCATAAATTCACTCTTCTCCATTGTCTCATATAACTTCACTAGTATGGGTCCCCATGAAGCTCTTATTTTGAAAAATTGGCAGAGAAATGAGGTAAACCTTTCTTAGTCTTTGTATGGTCTATCTTAGGGTGAAAAAGATGACAAGATCATAGCAGTATGTGCTGATGATCCCGAATACCGTCATTATCAAGACATCAAGGAGCTTCCTCCACACCGTCTGGCGGAAATTCGCCGCTTTTTTGAGGATTGTATCTTTCTGAAATACAAGACAGATTGACAGATAGGATCTAGGAAGCACCGATACGGATACGGCGATACGATACGGGTACGGCGATACGGCAATTTTCAAAAAGTCCCGATACGATACGTCGGGGATACGTTTTTGAAAAAATATTTTATATATTTTTAAAACACATTTTAGATTGGTCCTAGTGTCAAAACAAACAATAAGCATAATAAAGAAGAAAAATTTAAACCTAGCACCCTAATAGCCACCTATAGTAACTTCCATAATTTTGATAGAATTACACTATAATGACAACACAAACAATAATAATTATAAGTTATGAAATTAAACATTATAACTTATAATAGTTCCCCCTTTATGTATAGGAAACTGTTTTTTTTTTTTTTTTTTTTTTTTTTTTTTAAGACAATACGCCACCGATACGCATGCAGCCGTATCGGTGGCGTATCCGTATCCGATACGTATCGGATACGGGTACGGGGGCAAATTCGGCGTATCGGTGCTTCCTAGGATAGGATACTCTGCTCAGTTCTAGAACTTTTTTTGTTACACTTTTATCAGCTTCCTTTGAGCCTTTTTCTGATGTGCCTTCAAGCAGTGGCTTGAACCAGGTGCTACCAAAACGGAGCTAAATGCATGAAGGAAATGTGGAAGTGAGACATGTATAGGTGACATAGGAAATATGGGTGTTTAACGATTACTTTTTTTGGCAAAATTGCTTCACGTGAGTGTGCTGATTCAAGTTATATTTTTTCCACAACACTGATTGAAGTTATTTGGGTAACCATAGTTGCACTATAATATTTTGCTTCCTGAAGTCTACCATACATTTTTATCGTGTAGAGCGAAGTGTTTGTGTTGGGGAAGCATTTTGGAAGAGTTTTCATATTTTTTTTTGGATAATATAGTGGTTTTGTTTTTTAGCATTTATCTTCTAGTGTATATGAAGCACGGATACGGCAGTGACACAGCTGTCTGTGTATCCGTGCGAGTATCCGAAAAAAAAGGGACACATTTGTGACATGGCTGGATACGTTGTGGATACATTTCCAACACGGATCCTTTTTTTTTTTTAAATTCCAACTACGTAAATGCTAGTGTACTCCTACCACCTCTACTGCAAGAACTGATGCTACCAACCACACTCAACCAAGGTATACTCCTCTCATCATCGATTTTTAAATTTTTTTATTATATTCCAACCTAAAATAATGATTTCAGACTTTTTGAAGTACTTTATTGGAGGATTTGAGCTTTTTGTAAAGAGTTCTATAATAATTTTGCCTCATATACGAAACAGTTCAATATTTTTGTGTGAGCTATTGAAGATTATTGGCTTTTTATTGACTCTTACGAATGATTTTCGCTTAAATATCTTGTTCACTCATGGTGATTATTCCTGGCATAAAATTATGAATAAAAAATTATATTTCAATCACAAGTTTGTAGCTGTAACATTTACAAGGTTTGAAGGCAAAAATGTGGTGCTACAATACCAAAAAATATATTTAAAAATTATATAAATAATTTTTTATTAGCTATGTCGTATCCTACTTTTGGGAAAATGGCGTGTCCCTGTGTCCATATAGCTTCGTATTGTGTCGCCGTATCCATATCCATATCCGTGCTTCCTAATCTAGTGTGTAGTCCTCTAGTAGAATTTGCTATATTGCTCTATTTTCCTTGATTCTGATGAAGACAAGAAGAATGAGAACAAAAAGGTTGCTGTGAATGATTTCCTTCCAGCTGAAGATGCCGTGAAAGCAATCCAGTACTCCATGTAAGAAATTTTCCTGGTCAAAATATGGCTGTCATTTGTAGAACACAGATCCTTGTCTGCTCTGTAGTGCCAAAAAAAAAAACATTTGAATTATTATGTAGAGATGATATAAGTTGTGATGACTGTTTTTCTGGGTTTTAAATAATCTGAAACTTGATGCAGGGACTTGTATGCTTCTTACATCGTGGAGAGCTTGAGGCAGTGACTCTTCACTTAAAGTCAGCTCGCATAGAAACTTATTATTGCCTTATATCTGTTATTTATCATTAACATTAAAGAGATTACAGTTTATGTTGCTATAATCTTAAGGGAAAAGTCTGTATGAAACACAGCCTACGCATGTCTGTTTAAGCCTAATCACCAAGAGCCGTTGGATTTTGATCTGACGGTGCAAGGGGTGGGTGGGTGGGTGATTTAAACCTATCTGCCCCCTGATTTGATGCCCGCGTTCAGAATCAGACGGCTCAAGGGGCCTTGGCTCATGCAGCCCACATGAGCTATCTCATACAAACGGGACTCTAATCTTCATTATGAAAATAAAGTTGTTTTTAATTTGATGTTCATTTATTACCAGTAAGAACAACTTTCATGTTGACATTTGTACATTTGTATAGCAAAACCTTGTGATACATGAAAATACTACTATCATACAGCGTGAAAGGCTACATAGTTTTTTTTTTTTTTGCTAAACGGCTACATAATTTTATTGCTCCAACTTTCTTTGTCCAAGGTTTTTTAGTTACCTAGGAATGATCTTGCTGTAGACTTTTTGTTTCAACTATTTTAGATCTCATCTAAACTATGCCAAAGCGAAGTATAAATGTTCAAGTGATGTGCCCTTTCTTAAACTTAATTGTTCTGGCTAGATATGTGTAGTATTGTTGCTACAATCAGATACAGTAGAACTTTTATTCCAGTGTGTGTGGTTGATAAATTCTCTAGTCCTGGTTCGAGCTGGCTGAGCATACCTAGGTTGGTTTTTAAGGTTTTAGAACTCTTCATGTACGTGCGAATGTCACAAGAAGCCAATGTCCTTCGCTGGAAGAAATTTGCAACACTTTTTTTCATCAGAGCACCATAATTGTACCTTATCTCCCTTCTTGTTTCAGGCACTTATTCCATACATGCGCTAAGTGCTATTATGCATTACTTTTACTTACAAGGAATAAGGAGTAATTATTGGCCATTGGACTTCTGGGCTGGGGCGGCTGTCGTTGCCAATGCTATATTTATTGTGATAATTTCCTTTCGTAGCTGATGCTTGTGGTGGTGCTGTTCCTCTTATAAAAGTGAATGTACTTTCACTAGTTTTCTCATCGAGAAGCAAGCTTATGAACATGATCTTCCTTGCGGGTTCTGGCATACAACCACCGGAGGGGACCAAGAGTAACTGTACGCCAGTCCATAATATGAGGCTTATCCAAGACATTTTAAATTTACCAAAGTTCTTTCCATGCTTTCTTGCATATCCAAGACAACAAATCATACAGTTAATCCATATGAGGCTTATTTTATTGAACATGCCCATCTTCATGCACCATTTTACTTGTAGCAATCATCTAGCTCATAGATGGAGTCTACCATCATGGACAAGGGTCCACAAAGCTTTGCCTAATTTGGAGCTTTGATCCCTCAAAGACCATGGAATTTCTGCATGATTATTGCTACTTACGCTGTCTCCAAGATAGAGTCCGGTTAAAGCTCAGCATTTCGACCCATAACTCCCAATGTTTTTCGCCAACATTGACCTGGCGTAAAATACTCCCCTTAGAAGTTAGACCACACCACTCCCTTAAATTACTTGGCCACCATGAGTGGGCCCATGCGCAGGCCCATGCCAACATGTGGGTCTCAGGCCTTCACGTGACCATCTAGCATGAAGCGCATGGACACAATATTTTCATTTTAACCATTGAGCCTTGATTAATGCAATCATTGATTTTATCGGCCTTCAAAACTGTGGAATCCACGGCTCGAAATTTATGGGTCCAAATGCCATGGTTCTCCATCTGTGATTCGGGGACCCCATGGCGGTGATTTCGTAAATGGCTGTATATTACACTTATTTTTTGGTAACTCTTGTATCAGGCATGTGAGACTTTGTGCAGTCTTTTTTAAATCTCTGATTTTGTATAAAAATAGACGTAGGTAGAAGCTAAATACTGTGACTATCAATTAAATAACAAGTGCAAGTTGAAATTGTTTTATAAAAATTTCCTCGTGATCAGCTGCATGCTCTCAGGTTGCTGTGTCACAGTTGGACTTGATTTTGCAAAACAAATTCTTCACTTCACTAGGCATTTCTTGTCTTACAAGTATATATAACAAGGTATTGTACATTCCTCATTTTGTAGTAAGAAATGCACACGAAGTTCACAACATTTTTCCTTTTGCAAAGTTTTAATTGAGAGTTCTAACACTGATTAAGATTAGACGCAGCTACATAACACATACCAGTAATAACATTTTTTCTTCTTCTAGAAACTTGATTCAGTAGATTAATGAAGCCCCATTTCCTAGAAGATCCCTTGCATCACATGCAGAGTATTAAAAGAGTCAATTAATTGGCAAGTCAACAACATTGTTTGCTCTATATTTTGTATAGGGAAAAGTTTAAATGAGCTTGTTCTCATACAGCTTGCATGAGCCCGAGTAATCTTGAACTGTCAGATCAAGATCTGAGGGCGGTGATGACTCTCACTTACCGACTAATGATTTGACACCCGCTGTTAGATCTGAAGATGGCTTGACTCATGCAAGATACATGAGATCGTACTGGTCTCTTTTGTATATATGTTGAAGTTTTGCACCTAAATCACTACAGTGCTCCCTGCTGGTTTATATATAAGCTCAACATATATCTAAACCAATGGGGTCTTCCTGAGACAATGTCTAGAGCAATGGGGTCTTTGCTTCTCTGCCTCTTTGCCATCTTCTCTGTCGTTCAAGTGTCCTCAGCATCACTGACAGTCGAATACTACAAGAATTCATGTCCATATGCTGAAGAAGTTGTGAGACAAACTGTGTATAGCGAGGTGGCACGAAACTATGGACTAGCTGCTGGCCTCATCCGGATGCATTTCCATGACTGCTTTGTTAGAGTAAATTTCTCATAACTTGAATTACCTCTTGCCTCATTCAGCTTTGGCATGTGCACAACTATTTATGCACTCCCTCCGTCCGGAATAAGTATTAACATTTCGTTTTCTACAATTTTCTGATTCTTGTGTATTTTGGAAAACTATATGTTAATACTAATTCAGGAGGGAGGGAGTATAAGTTGGCGTTTGATAAGTCCAACTGTACATGTCTGAATGCTGAAAAGCAGCTTGAAAGACACGGTCAGATTGTTTGATACAGTCCAATTCACATCTGAATGTTTACGGTATGATATTTAACTGGTATTACTTCTGAATAGTTCAGAACCATTTTTTTTCTGCATAAAAGGATTACCATTTTTCATTTTCAAATCTGCCTCATGCTGTTGAGGGCTCACAATGATGAAAACACTTGCCTAAAATTCACATATATCAAATAAATATGTATGCAATATGCATATTATTAACATGCAGAGTTTACCCTGTATACATTCTTCCTCCGTCTCACTGTAATAGTCCACATTAGAAATCCAAAGTGAACTAAATTTATTTTATTTCGATTTTTTAATCAATACTTTGCAAGTTGCTAAATATATATGACTAGCCATCTTTTCTTCTTTTGCAGCTAAGTATGTTCAACATTTTCAGTTTACGAAAAGAACTCGTGTATTGGTAGTACCTATGAATTTGTAACAATTTTCATTTCATACAGGGTTGTGATGCTTCGGTGCTTTTGGATCCAATCCGAGGAAAGGGCCGGGTGGAGAAAGTCCACCCTGCCAACAACCCGAGCCTAAGGGGCTTCGAGGTGATCGACAAGGCTAAGGCTGCCCTAGAAGCCCACTGCCCCGAGACCGTCTCCTGTGCCGATGTCATTGCCTTTGCTGCCCGTGACGCCTCCTACAAACTAGGCGGCATCGACTACGCGGTCCCATCCGGCCGCCGGGATGGAAGGGTCTCCCAGTTCGGCGACGTCACCACAAACATTCCGGCTCCTACATTCAACGCGGAGCAGCTAGAGCAGAACTTCACTAGCAAAGGGCTGTCCCTTGATGAAATGGTCACACTATCTGGGGCCCATTCCATTGGAGTCTCTCACTGCTCTTCTTTCACCAAACGTCTCTACTCCTTCAATAAGACCCACCTACAAGACCCTTCAATCCATATTGAGTTTGCTGAACACTTGAAAAGCATATGCCCCAAAGGGGCAAACCCTAGCCGTGGGCCTGACCCAACAGTGCCCCTTGACATCAGGACTCCTCACTTGCTGGATAACGAGTACTACTACAATTTGAAGAAGCACGAGGGTGTGCTGACCTCGGATCAGACACTGTTCAGTAGCCCATCAACGGCCGATTTGGTGAGATACAACGCAGAACACAATTCTGAGTGGGCTGCCAAGTTTGGTGAAGCCATGGTGCATATGGGAGGCATTGAGGTCCTCACTGGAAGCCGAGGGGAGATCAGGAAGAACTGTAGGGTTGTGAACTAATTTGGCAAGTATGAATATGGCTATGTATATGGCAAAGCTAAATATGTTAACTTTTGTTCGTCGTTCTATGATAGGATTGTGTTTGTGCTTTTTCAAAAAATAAAATGTGTTGGTTGTGTGCAAGAATATTATCGGATGTGGAATTATCCAAAAAAAAAAAAGAATAAGATCGGATGAGGATAGTTGTTTCTTGTTTGTCAGAATAATGTGAGTAATTTAGCTTCTTTCTGTGATGAAAATTAAGTTAAACTATGTTTCTTTTATTATGTTTAAGCAAAACTTTTCTGACTTTGTTTCTATTTTTCTGGACAACAACCACTCATAGGGAGTGACCTATCCTAACTTAGGAAACTAAACCCTATCTCAGTCCTTTTGATACCTTGATCCTGGATCAAACTCGGGAGCAAAGTGTAGGAGTGTTACCCCTACGCCAATGGGATTATGCACGACGACTATGATTCTTAAGTTAAACTAGAAAATGGTTAATTTAAAAAAAGAATAAGAAAATAATTAATGATGCCTTCTTTCTTTTGCTGCATGCACAATTTTTAAAAATGAAAGAACAGATGCCCTCATGGTTTGGATGCCCCCTCTGGCGCACAAATGAAATTTTGTCATTAGAGGAAAAATTTCGGCGCAGGCCATTTGTGACCCATTCTTTATTACAAAGGGAGGACATCTCCTTGCTAGTTAATGGCATCTGTGGTCAATTCTCAATTCTTGGCTCAATCCACAAGGCCATTTGTGACCCATTGTCCCAAACAATATTTAATTTCTCCCACAAATCCCATTTAACTAAATGAATTGTATGCATAGCCAAACAAAAAATCATTCTTATTTTCATGACTTTGTCTAATCATTTATAAAGTTAAGCAAAATGAAAAAAAAACTTATTTTTCCACAAATCCTCTTTTTTTCCTACACCTACAAATGGGTTGTCAAATGGCGCTTGTCAAAATAAGGCCCCAATATGGCATGCCACTTTTTTTCAGATAATACATGGCACTCTGTTTTCAACTAAGACAATTATTTCTTTGTACTTCAGCGAACTAGAAAAGTTGTTAGATTTAACATTCCACAATTAATTCAGCCTGATTGTTGTATATATTTTTTAAAATGTTTCTATACTACTTACAAAACTTCTCCTGGTTGAATTGGCTAGTTCAAGATCTGAAGAAGGCTGTTTTTTCCACTATACTCCCTCCATCCAATATTACCTGTCTGCATTAAAAAACCAAAATGAATTTAAATCAGTTCATTTTAGTTTTCTAATGCAGACATGTACTGTAGGGATACATCCACAACAGAGAAGACAAAAAAACAGAAGAAGAAGAAGAAGAAGAAGAATTGAAGAAGACTCTATGAGGTAGCAATTACAAATCTCCTGGTTGTAACATATAGGACATGTACGAGGACCCAACCAAACCTGTCACGGCAGTGAGAGCTGGAGGTAGGCCACTGAAAGAAACTGAGTGCATACTCCTTAATTCTGTTGAGACTATTACAATGCTTTATATAGAGTTTTCTGAACACCATAATTCCTGTGTTACTGAACCGTCGGTATCTCCCACATGGTTCCAACAGTTGAGATTTCACGAGATGAGAAGATTCGCAAGAGTACTCTACGATGGGTTAGGGGTTAATGAAAATTAGAAATGAAAAATCATTTTACATGGAAATAGTTTTTTCACCGTTAGGGGTTAAAAAAAAATAGGGCCCTGAAAATTTGTTTTTCTGGAGGGCCCGAAAATGGCCATGAAAAAAGGCCTGAAAATGGCCGAAAAATTTTCAGACCTCAAAAGGGTATGTTAATGTCGCATAAGATAGCCAGCCGACCTCCATTAAGTTTTGAAAACATAAATATTGGCTTTAAGGGTACTTTAATGTCTACTTCTGATTGGCCCTCTCACGAAATTGACTGTGAGGGCCTCACAGACAATCTGATCCAAAGTCATTAGTAAGTATGCAAGAATGTTGGGTGTCCGAAAATATATGGTGCAGTTATGATGTGCCAGTGGGTGTTTGTGGTTCTCACTCGTGGTCGGTGTGAAACTAGTTTGCTGTTGTACCCTCAGATCGAGTGGATTCCAACAACGTGTAATAAGTTTAACAATAGACATAGTATGTATAATGTGATGTCAAACCATACGCATGAAATTGGTACACAAAACAATCTCACGCCTCATGTGGTCAACATCAACCATTATCATACATACAATGATTTAGCATCAATATACATGCTGATTCTAGACAGGTAATATTGGATGGAGGGAGTATAATTTTTATTTAATTAAAAAAAATGAGAAAATTTACCTTTCCTACCATCATCAAACACCTTCCAAACGGACCCTACAACTCGACAACATATGGCACGTTGATCAGCTGGAACGGTTATCGTACCCAGAGGCTTCCAAACTGCACTGTTGCACTTTGAATCCACTTCTAGTGCAATTTGCCATACCCTGTGCCCTTTCTTCATCTTCACTTTGCTCTGATCAGTGTAGCTCAGTGAGTACCAGGGCGATGAGGCCGAGGTGTTCCCATGATGAACCCAAGGTTCAATCTCGAAAGGAAACAAAGAATTTGACCCGAAAATGTAATTGTATTGATGAGATTTCAGAAGTTACACTTTCAGATTTTCTGATTACAAAACAGTGAAAGAACAGAAATGGAAAAATAGAGCAAGAACAAATGAAAAGGGAAAGAAAAATCTCATTGAATCTACAGTGAGTCGACAGCCAAATCCATGGCGTCTGGGATGGATTGAAATCAGGCTTCTTTTGCAACAATTTTTAATCCCCGAAAATGGAGCAGAAAACCAGTATTTATAACAGACGGTTAAGTCTGTTATTTCCTGCTAGTTCATTTGAAAACATACTTGAAATGACTTAGTTTCCCCTGTCATTAAGTCGGCGTATGTGTTTGAGAAAATGTATCAAAGAGCTGGCTGCATCAGGACTCCCCTGCTTAAAAAAAAGAACTCGTCCTCGAGTTGACATCAGGAAGGTCATGTAATGGAGGATAATAGGGGCTCAAATCAGCTACATTGAAAGAACTAGAAATACTGAAATCAGAAGGAAGATTGACAATGTACGCATTTGACCCGATCTTCTTAAGAATCTGAAAGGGTCCAAATTGACGAGGTGCAAGCTTGGAATATTGACCAATTGGGAAGTGTTCCTTTCGAAGATGTACCATTACATAATCTCCCACCTGATAATGTTGTTCTTGCCTATGTTTATCAGCATCAGCTTTGTACTGATCTGTAGTGTGGATGAGTTGTGCTTTGACTGCTTGATGTATCTTCTGTAAACAGTTCAAAGTGTCCACAGCAGAAGGATGTTCACCAGGTGATTTGGGAATGAATGGCAAATCAAGTGGATGGTGGGGATTGCGTCCATACACCACTTGAAAGGAGTATAAATAGTTGCTCTACTTGTGAATGAGTTGTAAGCAAATTCAGCTTGAGGAAGACAAACATCCCATTGTTTAGGATGATATCCAGTAAGGCTTCTCAATATATTCCCAAGAACTCTATTTATTACTTTGGTTTGGCCATCTGTCTGAGGATGATAAGTAGTGCTAAACTGCAAATGGGTATTCAGTCAATGCCAAAGAGTCTTCCAAAAGTGGCTGAGAAAACGAGTCTTGATTGGAAGTGATAGAAAGAGGTACTCCATGCAAGTGCATGACTTCGCGAAAGAATAGAGTAGCCACTTTGGTTGCATATGTAGTTTTAGAGCATGGAATAAATTGACTCATTTTAGAGAATTGATCGACAACAACAAAGATTGAGTCTACACCTCTCTTGGTTTTTGGAATACCTAAAATGAAATCCATGGTAAGATCTTCCCAAGGACCTGCTGGAATTGGTAAAGGTGTATAAATCCCTATATTGGTAACTGTTCCCTTAGCTTATTGACAGATAAAACAATGCTTAATTACCTTGATTACATCTCTATGACATTGAGGCCAATAGAATTTGGATGAAACTAGAGCTAAGGTTTTGTCTTTGTCAAAATGTCCTCCAAGACCTCCCGATGAAGTTCAAGAATTAATTTGATCCTCAATGAACTGTCTGGAATGCACAAAGTAGATCTTTTGAATAGAAAACCCTCATGAATGATGAAATCAGCATATCTAAAATTGTACTGCTGACAGTTTTCCCATATGAACTTGAAATCTGCATTAGTTGCATAGATTGCTTTTAAACAGTCAAAACCAAAAATATGTACTTGTAGTTGATTAAGCAATACATGTTTTCGACTAAGGGCATCAATAACTATGTTTGAGTGTTTAGCTTTGTGTTTAGTAACAAAGTTATACTCTTGTAATTCAGTAATCTATTTGGCATGCATCCTATCCAATTTGGTTTGACCCTGAAGATATTTCAATGCTTGATGATCTGTATTAATAATAAACTCCTTATGAATCAGATAGTGTCTCCAATGTTTAAGAGATTGAATAAGAGCAAATAATTTTAATTTATAAGTGGACCATTGAGTCTGTGAAGAAGATAGTTTTTCACTGTAATATACGATTGGTCTGCTATCTTGAATTAAAACTGCTCCAATACCAAGAACTGATGCATCACAGTCCAATTCAAAAAGTTTATCAAAACTGGGTAATGCCAACACAGGTGCAGAACTGAGTTTGTTTTTCAATAGCTCAAAACTCTTCTGAATGTTTTCATTTCATTGGAATATATTTTTCTTGAGACAATCTGTGATAGGTGCTGCTATAATACTGAATCCTTTGATAAATCTTCTATAAAAAGATGCTAATCCCAAGAACCTACGAAGCTGAGATACTGTCGTAGGAATTGACCATTTTTGTATTGTTGTTATTTTGTTATTATCCACTTGAATTACAGTGTCAGTGATGACATAACCAAAGAAATTCAACTTAGGAGTTACAAAGCAGCATTTCTGAATGTTCAAAAATAGGACATTTTCTTTTAGAACTTCAAAGATCTCCTGTAAATGATTTAGATGACCTGAGATGTCATTGCTGTATATTAGGATATCATCAAAACGCACTACTGCACATTTGCCCAAAAATGGTTTGAACACTTGATTCATCAGTCTTATGAAGGTGCTAGGTGCATTAGATAAACCAAATGGCATAACCAGCCATTCATAGAGTCCTTTAGATTTGAAAGCAGTTTTCCATTCATCCCTTGGTCTGATTCGAATCTGGTGATATCCACTTTTAAGATCCGATTTAGAAAAGACTTTAGTACCTGCCAATAAATCCAACATGTCATCTGATCTAGGAATAGGAAAACTATATTTTATAGTAATCTTATTTACTGCTCGACTGTCGATACACATTCTCTATGTTCCATCTTTCTTGGGCACCAACAAAGGAGGAACTACACAAGGACTTAAACTCTCTCAAATCAGTCCTTTTTCCAGCAATTCATTAATTTGTTTATGTAAAATAGCATGTTTTTTTGGACTCATACGGTAATGTGGAAGATTTGGAATGGATGAGCTAGGAATGAAGTCTATAGCATGTTGTATGTTGCGCATGGGTGGCAGAGAATGAGAGTTTTTAGGCATAAGACACTGATATTTATCTAAAAGAACTTAAACCTTGGAAGGAATTTTAATTTGGACAGAGCTCACTGAATCTGAATTCAAAACTGTTACGATAGCCAAAACCAAATCAACCTGTTTCAAAGTCTTCCAATATTTTGAAGCAAAAGAAATTGTTTTGAAAGATAAGACTGTGATGTATGTGGAGGCTTGGAAATAGAAGGGAAGACTATAGGTAGATTACTGATCTGTGGTTCAGGGGCAGTAAAGTGTACATGTTTAGTACTGACTGAATTCAGTTTAGGTTGGAGAATAGTTCTGACTCCCTCATGATAAAAGGCATATGTGTTTAGCCTGCCGTTATGTATGGCTTCCACATCAAACTGCCAAGGTCTTCCTAACAGTATTTGGCAGGCAGACATCTTTAATACATCACAGGTAAGAACAACTTTGTAGTGCTTGCTAATGGAAAAAGGAAACTTACATGTTTTTGTTACTATGATTTGTCCAACATCTTTAATCCATCACAATGTATAAGGCTTGGAGTGTTTTTCAGTAGGCAGTTGTAGCTTTTCCACCATAGTCTTGGATATAATATTTTTAGAACTTCCACCATCAATGATAACACTGCAGACTTTTTGGTTAACTGTTCCTTGAATTTGAAAAATATTATGTCTCTGTATTTGGTCCTCAGAAACTGTTGAAAAAATTAAATGTTGTACTACCATAACCTATGATTGTTCATCCCAACTTTTACCTTCATCCTCAGTCTCTTCAATGACATTCTCTTCAACAGAAACAGACAGACTTTCTGAATTCAAAAGAGCAGTTGTAGTATTTCTATTTTGCTGATCTCTGAGTGGACATTTATTGGATGTGTGCCCAGGTTGCTGACATCTATAGCAGAGCTTGGGAATTGGATAGGTATAAGGATTTGGAGTTGATACTCCACCAGGATTAGGAGCATTGGCCTTATTTATTGCAATGACAGTTCCTAGTTTAAAACCTTTGGAAATATTCTGATCAACTTCATCAACGTTAAGTCGGCTATTACTGCCTGTTTCATAGGTAGACCTGGAAAAAGGATATCCTCTAGAAATAGACTAAGATGATAAAGATTCATGCTGGAAAGCCGCTTTCATAGATTCATTAAAAGAGTGTAAGTTTAATTGTAATTCATGTTTTAATCCACCAATAAATCTAATAATTTTTTGATCTTCAGACTCTTGCAGATTACTTCTAGCAGACAACCTCTGAAATTCAGTTAGATAATCAGAAACTGATCTATTTCCCTGTCTACAATCTCACAGTTGTCTATATAAGATCTGCTCAAAATCTAGAGGTAAAAACCTACTTCTCATCATACTTTTCATTCGAGTCCAAGACTGTATAGGATGTTTTCCATTTTGAATTCTAGAATTTTGAATTTGTTGCCACCAAGTAGCTCCTCCTTTCAATTTACAGGACACTAGTCTTACTTTAAAATCCACGGGTACCTCCATACAAGTAAAATAGTTATCGACTTCATAGATCCATTCTAAGAATTCTTCTACATTGATCTGTCCATTGTAGACAGGCAATTCCAATTTAGGACGAAATCGATATTGATCAGCATGCATACCTCTTTGATCAGAAGGAGCAGAATGAATAGGATTTGTAGCCACTTCATCTTCATCTTCACTAGAATAGCCATTTCCTGTATTTGAGACATATCTATACTATCGGTTAGGGCTCATGGAAGAAGGAATAGGAACTTCATTATTCATCCGAAAATTTCAGAGAGGCGGAGCTCGATTCAGATCCGGATTTCTCGGAGCTCCAAAATTTGGATTCAGTAATTGCATCTGCTGAAGGAGTTGTTGCATCATTTGTAGCATCTGTTGTTGAACTGATGTATTTTCACCAGAATCGTCGATCGCCATGGAAGACAGTCAAATATGCTCTGATACCACTTGATGAACCCAAGGTTCAATCTCGAAAGGAAACAAAGAATTTGACTCGAAAATGTAATTGTATTGATGAGATTTTAGAAGTTACACTTTCAGATTTTTTGATTACAAAACAGAGGAAGAACATAAATGGAAAAACAAAGCAATAACAAATGAAAAGGGAAAGAAAAATATCACTGAATCCACAGTGAGTCGACAGCCAAATCCATGGCGTCTGGGATGGATCAAAATCAGGCTTCTTTTGCAGCAATTTTCAATCCCCAAAAATGGAGCAGAAAACCAGTATTTATAATAGACAGTTAAGTCTGTTATTTCCCACTAGTTCATTTGAAAACATACTTGAAATGACTTAGTTGCCCCTGTCATTAAGTCAGGCGTATGTGTTTGAGATAATGTCTCAAAGAGCTGGCTACATCACCCCAAACCTGTATAAGGTCATCCACGAGGACTCTACTTCCTGCTTAGTCAGTTGGAGGTTCTTCTTGATGTTATCAATGATCGCCCGCCCTCCGGCATGAATGCAGAAGTGCTCGAATGCCCGGCGGAAGTTTGGTGTATAGTACAGCACGCCACGGTTGATGAGCTTTGGACTTTCATGGTTCACCACAAAGCGAAGCTTCTCTGAGACGGACAGGACGTGCAGTGGCGAAGGTGAGGTTCTTGTCGAGCGCAAAGCCAACCATGCCTTTTTTCGTCTTCTTTCTGGTATAGGCCATGTCGTCAGATCCCATGGGGGTCCGAACAACGTGTTTGAGCTGGTACTTAGCCCAGGCGAGGTCGCCGGCGTGGTTAGACAAGTGGACAGCGGCATCGCCCATGCAGAAGAGGCCCATGGCGTCTGGGATGGATCAAAATCAGGCTTCTTTTGCAGCAATTTTCAATCCCCAAAAATGGAGCAGAAAACCAGTATTTATAATAGACAGTTAAGTCTGTTATTTCCCACTAGTTCATTTGAAAACATACTTGAAATGACTTAGTTGCCCCTGTCATTAAGTCAGGCGTATGTGTTTGAGATAATGTCTCAAAGAGCTGGCTACATCACCCCAAACCTGTATAAGGTCATCCACGAGGACTCTACTTCCTGCTTAGTCAGTTGGAGGTTCTTCTTGATGTTATCAATGATCGCCCGCCCTCCGGCATGAATGCAGAAGTGCTCGAATGCCCGGCGGAAGTTTGGTGTATAGTACAGCATGCCACGGTTGATGAGCTTTGGACTTTCATGGTTCACCACAAAGCGAAGCTTCTCTGAGACGGACAGGACGTGCAGTGGCGAAGGTGAGGTTCTTGTCGAGCGCAAAGCCAACCATGCCTTTTTTCGTCTTCTTTCTGGTATAGGCCATGTCGTCAGATCCCATGGGGGTCCGAACAACGTGTTTGAGCTGGTACTTAGCCCAGGCGAGGTCGCCGGCGTGGTTAGACAAGTGGACAGCGGCATCGCCCATGCAGAAGAGGCAATTGGTAATCAACATTGGCCGCTCTTCGCCCATATAGCAGCTTATCGACATGGTCTCCTCGGCTAGGTCGAGGGATATGAGCTCGGCGATGCAGCCCATGCCAGTGAGATTGAACGTCTTGACCTTGTTCTTTCCTCTTGTACTTGTTGACCACCATCGAAGCTAGTGATGGCGTCGGAGAGAAGACGGTGCAGTTAATGACCAAGATGTCAATCGCAATGGGTTGCACTCCAGTCTTAGCAAAGAGCTAGTCGACAACAGTGAAAATCACCAGGCGGCTTCCTCGTCGGAGGCCTTCAACGAGAGCAAGGAGGGACATAGTGTATCATTACTTTAAAAACTGCTTTTATGAGTTAGCAAAAAGGTACGTTGAAAATGTTATTTTTGTATACCATGGAACCCATAAATAAAGAGGGGTTTCCATGTTAATATCCAAGAAAAAGTGAGAAGTTATCCAGTAGAAGCGTTCTAGCTACCATGTGTTTTGTAGATAGTTCCATTCACATTTTGATACATACACTAGTGGTAGTATCACCGGTACTGAGATTTTGGCATTTAGTATGCACCAAAACATGTTGAACATCCACCTCACCTATGTGTGAGAATTGAAGGTGATACCTTTCTCTTTTTATTTCACTTATTTATAGAGTTATATACCCTTAATTAAGGGATTACAATCATGTATTACAAGGTAAGTATTTGAATTAAATAGAAAGAATCTTTACAGTAATCAATTTGAAAAATTAAGGAGAAATTAGTGTGATTGAGATTTAATTGTCAATCATCTCAATCACTGGTAGATGATTTGTTCAAGTTGCCATAATTAAGGAGAAATTAATGTGATTGATCTTTGATTGTCAATCATCTCAATCACTGGTGGATGATTTGTTCAAGTTGCCAAAATTAATATGGTTGAGCTTTGATTATCAATCATCTCAATCACTAGTGGATGATTTGTTCAAGTTGCTGGATTTAGAAGCTTCAGCCAATCTGTTATTCCCACAGCCCCCCTCAAGCTCATGGGGAAGATCGCGAAGCATGAGTTTGGACCGAAGAGTAGTGAAGCGGGGACTTGGCAGAGACTTCGTGAAAATATCAGCCACTTGGTGAGTACCTAGAATGTGACGAACGTTGATGGACCCATTCAAAACATTTTCCCGAATGAAATGAATATCAATATTGATGTGCTTAGTCTGGCTGTGGAAGACAGGATTAAGAACCATGTATATAGCGCTCATGTTGTCACAAAAAATTGAAGGGGCAGCTTTGACGAGAATTTGTAGCGGATGAAGAAAATGAGATAGCCACAAGACCTCAGTGGTGGTGGCTGCAAGGGCACGGTATTCAGCTTCAAAACTCGATCAAGACACTGTGGGTTGTTTCTTGGCACCCCAAGAAATGAGGTTGGGGCCTAGATAGACAGCATAGCCTGTGGTTGAGGGACGGTTGTCCGGACAGCTGGCCCAATCCGCATCTGAGAAGGCCTATAAATGAAGATGAGGGAATATTTGATAGTGAAGCCCGTAAGAGAGTGTACCCTTGACATACCGAAATATATGTTTGACCACCTCAAGATGAACTTGACATGGGGCATGCATGAATTGACATACATGATTGACCGCATAGGCAAGGCCCGGGCGACTAAGAGTGAGGTATTGGAGACTTCCAACCATTTGTCGGTACAAGGTGGGGTCCGTGAGAGGTGGAGAGCCCTGAGTGGACAAGTGCAGACTAGCTACGAGAGGGCTCTTGGCAGGCTTGAGGCCTGTGAGATGAAAGCGCTCCAAAAGTTGTAGAGCATAGTGGGCTTGAGATAGGGTGAGTGAGGGTCCATGTCGTTGTACCTACATGCCAAGAAAAAGGTTAAGAGGTCCAAGATCCTTCATGTGAAATGCCTTGGAGAGGCGAGTGACAAGACTACGGAGAAGATCCGTGGAGGTGCCCGTCAAGATGATGTCATTGACATAAATGAGTAATATGATAGTATGGCTGGTGCTACCAAGTGAATAAAGATGTATCAAAGGGGTAACCGACGAAGCCAAGACTAAGGAGAAATGTGGTGAATTTCGTGAACCACGCACGAGGTGCCTACTTGAGGCCATATAGGGCCTTATGAAGTCGGCACACATAGGACATGCGAGATGAGTCAATGAAGCCCGAGGGCTGCTGTAAGTAGACCTTTTCCATGAAATCACCATGGAGAAACCCATTTTTCACGTCAAGTTGGCGAAGTGGCCAATTGAAAGTGACTGCAAGGGTGAGGACCAGTCTAATTGTGGCAGACTTCACGACGGGGCTAAATGTCTCATCGAAGTCGAAACTGGCCCGTTGATTATAGCCTTTTGCCACAAGTCGGGCCTTGAAATGATCTATGGACCCGTCGGCGCGTTGCTTAATCCGAAAAACCCACTTAGAGCCCACAACATTCATGGATGGCTTGAAGGGCACTAAGGACCAGGTGCCATTTTGCTGAAGGGCACAAATTTCCTCTTCCATGGCAGCGACCCACTGAGGATTTCAAGCAGCTTGTATGTAGGTACGAGGCTCTTTGGGTAGGTGATGAGATGCGGCAACCAAGGCAATAGGGAGAGGGTGGCGGCTGACCATAAAGACTTTGGCACGACGAGTTCCATCACGTGTCCCTTGTAGTCATGGGGTGGAGGTTGCTGGGAGGTGGCACTGCAACTGGTAATGGGAGGTCAACAACATTAGGAGCAGACGAGGCAGGTTCCAGCGCTGGAGATGGAGTTGGTGTCGTGACCAGCGATGGGCTTGACAGAGGATCGATATGGCTAGGCAAAGAGGAGGTGGAGAAGGTGGCAGGAGCTGGTGGCAAAGTAGTCAGGAACATGGAGCCAGCATCGGTCCGAACATAGGAGGAAGGGCAGTGGGGCGAGTTTGCATGAATGTCGATCGTAGCCTGTGCAGAGTTAGATCGGGAGGAAGACGAAGTCACGGGGGACGTCGCCGAGCTGGTGGCGGCGGCTGGTATCAGGTGGGACGCTGCCAATGGGGCAAGGTCAGAGCGGGCTGGAGCCGCAGAGGGCACTATGGAAGTAAGGTCGAAGCCACTTGCCTTGAGCAAATCGTCAAGTGGGCGGACCTTGAAAGGAGCACCACGTCGAGGAGGGGCAGAGATGGCACTAGCGGCGTGGGGAAATACCTGCTCATCAAAAGAGATATAGCGTGAGATATAAACACGGCCCGTGGCTGGATCCAAGCATTGGTACCCTTTGTGCTGGCTACAATAACCAAGGAAAATGCATCAGATGGATTTGAAATCAAGTTTGCGACGTCCAAAAGGCTGAAGACATGGGTAGCATGCACACCCAAAAGTGCGAAGATGGTCGTAGGATGGTGGGTTCCCAAAAAGAGCTTCATATGGTGACTTTCCATTCAACGAGGTGGAAGGTAGCCGATTAACCAAATAGGTTGCTGTGGCAAAAGCATGCTGCCAATATTCCTTAGGGAGGCCACTGTGAGGTAATAGAGTCAAACCCATTCCCACTAATGATCTATGTCTACGCTCGGCTAAACCATTTTGCTCGGGCATCCCAGGATAGGAGAGGAGGTGAGAAATGCCATTGGCCTTGAGATAAGTCTGAAAAGATGCATGCATATACTCACCTCCCCCATCAGACTGAATTGTCTTAACAAGAGCCCCATGTTGGTGGTCAATTGATTTAAGAAAATTAATAAATATGCTTGTGACATCAGATTTGTGCCGTAATGGGAAATACCAAATATACCGAGAGCATTCATCCATGATCAAAAGGTAGTATCTATACCCATCAAGAGAGACAACTGGCGCGGGCCCCCAAACATCTGTATGAAGAGTATTAAAGCAAACACTAGAATAAATAGTCCTTTGTTCAAATGGTAGTTTGGACATCTTGCCCAACTTGCAGCTATCACAAAAATGTTTATTCAAATTATTTTGTAGACTAATAGAAGATGCAAGTGTCTTCATTATTTTGGAGGATGGGTGACCTAGGTGGTTGTGTGACAAATCGCCATCAACTTTATTGCATAATAGTCCCACATGTTGTTGAAACTCCGGTGGAATGCTCCCAACCCGATATAAGCCACCTGATCTAGGTCCGGCTAGTAAGATCTTTCCGTTCTCCAAAGCTTTTACACTAAATTCCCAAGGATAGAATGTAAAATAACAATGATTATGTCGGGAAAATTGTGAAACACTCAGTAGATTCTTAGTCAACTTGGGAACCACTAGTACTTTTTCTAACCGATGGGAGTCAGATGATAGATTTATATATATAACCCGTGTGTGAAATATTTAACCCAACACCATTTTCGACAACAACATGATCTGATCCACGATAAGGGAGAATACCTTCCATGTTACCTGTGTCAGCAGTCATATGATGCGTGGCTCTTGTGTCGGGGTACCAAGCACTATCAGAGTGGTCTGTCATGTGCAAAGTAGTAAGACCTTGAATCGGGTCTGGTCCAGCAGCAACTTGAGCCTGACAGACATCAGCTTTATGATTGGGATAACTACAACGATAACAATAGACACTGTTGTAGTCTCCGGTGATGGGAGCAGCATGCGAGCGACCATGGCTACCAGACGAGCCGTGGCCACGAGAGGTGGAACTATCAGATGGGCGGCGGGTAGCAGGCTGGGGTCCACGGGAGAAACTGCCACGCCCCCCTCCATATGAACCACCATTGCGAGTAGGGCCAGACCTTGACTGACCATGGGTGGAGAGAAGAGCAACAGGAATGGCAGCTTGCCCTTGCAGGCGCATCTCAAAATCGAGAAGAAGGGCGGCGACTTGCTCAACAGTAGGGAACTCGGTAGATATTTGGATGGCAGCAGCGGCAGGGTCAAATTCTGGTCCCAGGCCTTTGAGAAGATACATGATGAGGTCATCATCTTCTACGGGCTTGCCGACCATGGCCAATGTATGAGCTAGCGCCCGTGCTTTGTTGAAATACTCCAAAATGGTCATGGAACCCTTGGACAATGAGTGGAGTTCACCCTTAACTCCCTGAATGCTAGAGCAGGTGAACTTGTCGTAGAGAGTTTCCATTGTGCTCCAGAACTCGAAGGTAGACTCGTAGTGGATGACTTGTGGAAGAACTTCCTCAGAGACAGAGGATGCAAGCCAGGCGAGCACCATTTGATCGAGCCGCAGCCATGATCGAACAGGAGCGTCCAAGTCATCACCTTCAGGATGCTTCATCTCACCGTGAATAAGGCCGATGGAACCATGGCAGCGGAGAACCGGAAGAGCCTGCATCTTCCACATGTAATAGTTGGATGATGTAAGTTTGAGATTGATCTCCTGGGAAATGTTTTTAACAATGGGCAGGGTAGATGATGAGGTCGTGGTAATGGATGGGGACTAGTTAGTGGAGGCCATGGGAGATGATAAGGGTGACTAACTCAAGGGATCACAAAAAAAAACTTAAATAAGGAAGAAAGGATGCACTTTCTGGCCGATACCATGTGAGAATTGAAGGTGATACCTTTCTCTTTTCATTTCACTTATTTATAGAGTTACATACCCTTAATTAAGGGATTACAATCATGTATTACAAGGTAAGTATTTGAATTAAATGGAAAGAATCTTTACAATAATCAATTTGAGAAATTAAGGAGAAATTAGTGTGATTGAGATTTGATTGTCAATCATCTCAATCACTGGTAGATGATTTGTTAAAGTTGCCATAATTAAGGAGAAATTAATGTGATTGAGCTTTGATTGTCAATCATCTCAATCACTGGTGGATGATTTGTTCAAGTTGCCAGAATTAATATGATTGAGCTTTGATTATCATCTCAATCACTAGTGAATGATTAGTTCAAGTTGTCGGATTTAGAAGCTTTAGCCAATCTGTTATCCACACACTATGTACCTCGTGCCCTGTAGAACGGTTCTATTGGGTAATTTATCCAGAGCTAAAATTCAATAAACTCTAATTCCATAAATAATGAGAAGCGACCATTTTGCCAGCAGTTTATGTGGGAGATTAAATGCATCACGTGTCAGCCTCCCTTGGTGTCAAGTAGCTTGAGTGAGCGCTAGCTTGATGGGATGAATAACTGTCATCAAATAGTCTGTTGTTCCTTTTCGATAAATGCCCTTAGTTAGGTATTTAAAGTGTCCACTCGCCCTTAAATAGAATATGTTACTTTACCTTATCATACATATAAGGGGAAATTAAATAATAAATTATAATTTTTTTTTCGAAAATAGCGCACTGTAGGAAATATTTTCCGAAATGGTACTCTGACAAGCCATGCAGGTGCCTGCGTGGCACATGCGCTTGTGTGGGTTGCGTGGCTCTCTTAAGGTGTCGGTTCCCTTAATCATTTTTATCCCAATTTAAACGGGCAGCCACTTCAATGATGCATATCTCTCTCATTTCTAATCCGTTTTTACCCAATTTATTTTCATTCTTCCTTATTTTTAGTGCTCTTTCTAGTCATTATGATATCACAAAGATGTTGAGCCATCACATACCATTTATCATAGTTTTTGTAGTATTTTTTTTGATAAATAGCATGCGATGGATCAACATCTTTATCATATCATGATGACTAGAAAGAGCACTAAAAATAAGGAAGAATAAAAAAAATGGGCAAAAGTAGATAAAAAATGAGAGAGATATGCATCATTGAAGTTATCGCCCCTTTAAAATGAGACAAATTTGTTTTAGTAGAACAAATTTCAACGATGCATATCTCTCTCATTTCTAATCCGTTTTCGTCAATTTTTTTCATTCTTTCTTATTTTTAGTACTCTTTCTAGTCATCGTGATATCACAAAGATGTTGATCCATCACATGCTATTTGTCGAAAAAAATACTATAAAAACTATGATAAATAGTATGTGATGTCTCAACATCTTTGTGATATCATAATGACTAGAAAGAGTATTAAAAATAAGGAAGAATTAAAAAAAAAGGGTGAAAACGGATTACAAATGAGAGAGATATACATCGTTGAAGTGGCTGCCCGTTTAAAATGGAACGAAAAACGATCAACCGACGCCTTTTGGGTTGGTTTTAAAAAAAAGCCATGCAGGCGCCCGCGTGGCAGAGCACCATTTCAGAAAATATTTGCTACAGTGTGCCATTTTCGAAAAAAAAAATTGATGATTTATTATTTAATTTCCCCTATATATAATCTCACGATGTGACAGCTAAACAAAGCGTGTTATCGCTTATAAATTTGCTAGAGTCTGGATGCATTTCTAGCCTCGGGTATGCGATAACACGACACATTGAAGTGTCGTCATAACGGCTACATTATAAGTTAGGAACCAAGTATAGTAATTATGTGTTTTGTCCTAAAATATCGTGTAAGAGGACATATGATATAGAGGGAAGGTAAGATAGAAAGACAGGAGATAGAAATACTGATAGTGCCATGTTTTGCCCCGGCCATTGAAAAGTTTCCAAGTATTTTCCTTGTAAAAGGTAATGAGGAATTTTTGGTAACCCAGTCGCCACGGTTTGAAGAATTTTTAAGCTTCTTTCTATTTTTACAAATAATTGCTATTGTTTTAATTGTGTTTGGGTTTGTTCTTAATTCATACTCCCTCCGTTCCAAAATAATACGTACATTTGAAAATATTATTATTCCAAAATACTGTGTACATTTTACCAAATCACGTGACTTCCTCTTTCCAAAATTGAAAGAGACTTGGAAAGATTGACTAGAACTTTGTTGAAGAATGATCAAACAAGTTGGATGGGATATAAGGGAGAAAAAGTCATGTGATTTCCTTGCGGGCTTCATGGTCCAATAAAAATAGGAATTTTCTCAAATGTACACAGTATTTTGGAACAGAGGGAGTATAATATTACTTTTTTTGTTCCTCATGTTTTTAACTATTTATGGTATTTTAGGTTTTGTCTCATGAAAAATGAATTTTTAAAGAATCGTAACATGTACGGTTGCAGAAATAGTTCTTCCTTGATTAGATGATCTTTATCCATGTTTTAGCTTCTCATTTTTGTTGGTGGGGGCAGATATATTGTGCTCTTAATTTTGTTGATTGCAATGTTTTATATATGTGATGCTTTTTCTTCAGCTCTAGTCTTCAATCTAATACTTACTACTTCATCAGTCGCATATTAATTGTTTGGACGGCAAATCAGAAATGTAGTTCTACTTCCTCTTTTTTTCAATCTAGACCATTTGTTGTGGGGACAATGCACATATGGGTGAGGGCTTAATAGATGATATAGGGTGCCAAATGGCCCGGGGTGGTGGGAGGACTGGCAAGTCGTGGCCAGGCTCGACCTGGCCATTTCTAGCCTCTATCTTTCAGTTTTGTTTCTATCCATTTCATAAAGCCCCACAAGCCAGAGGAACACAACCCCAAATGTGCAATAGCGCAGTGGTTGTCACTCTTCACTAGTACGAAGAAAGTTCTGGGCTCCAGTTGCAGCCCAAGGAGTAATTAGAGGCCACCAGACAATACAACTTAGCCATTTGGGGCATGATTAAAAGCAAAACATCTACTCTCGATGTTTCACTTTTACTATTTATTTCAGGTTTTTTTCACTTTCAGGCTGAAACACGTCCTCAGGTGTTTCAGTTGAAAGTGAAAAAAACCTGAAATAAATAGTGATAGTGAAACATCCAGTGTGGATGTTTTGCTTTTAGGGGCCGTTTGGGTCGTGATTAAAAGAGTGGATATTTTGCTATATTGTAGCATCTATGTTTTTTCCATATCCAGTTGAAACACCTCAAGTCGTGTTTCACGCTGGATATGGAAAAAACATGAATGCTACAATGGACGTCCAAAATCCACTCTAGATATTTTGGCTTTTTCATGCCCCAAATGGCCCCTTAATCACGCCCCAAATGGCCACCAACATCCAAGAGCCATGAGCTCCAAAAATTAAAGGCCACCGGACAATACAGCTTAACACCAACATCCAAGACCCATGAAGCCCCCACAACTCCCCCAACTAGCAGGAATAGGAGGTGTCCGCATCCAGGGATAGGGGAGTGAGTAGGAACCCCAGCACCACATCTTTCCGGACCTAATTGGCATTCCGGAAACTGGCAAATGACGCAAGAGAATGGGTCACCTCATTTGTTTTAACATCTAGTCCAAATGGGGAAGGCCGAATAAAACGATGAAATGACTGTGGACTTTGAGAGGCACACAACACGTGATCGACACCACGCTAGGATGCAGCTTGGTGTTGTATCTGCGCCGAAAAATTTCTCCTAGACTTCATCAATAATAGCTCCTGCCTCCGCAAGACATGGATGAAGGCCAATAAGCATAGAAAATACTTCACGCTATCACCCGCCTTTCTATGAATCTTCCAAACTCTCTATTGTTTGTTAAATTAAGATATCTAATTCATATGTCGAGGCTTACAGAAAATCTACAGGTGATTGTAGAGATGTAAATTGTTAAATTGCCCCTCTCTCCCTCTCTCTTGGCAACATGGAATTTGCCCTCTCTTCAAGCAACAAAGTCGTTTTAAAAATTTTTAAAATAAAACCAGAGGAGGTTGACCGAGTAAAAGTAAGGTGCGCAGTCGAAGGCTAGAAAAGTCGCATGGCCTGCTGCATTCGGCCTGCAGCTTTCCACGTAATGCTACATCGTGGCCTCCTCTCTCCCACCACTTCCACTTCCTCCATCCGAAGCTTTGCTGCTGCCGGTATCCGTCGCCTTTCTTCCTGCCCAGTTTCTGCCATGGAGAAAGCTCCCACAGGTATTACCTCCTTATCCTTTTCAGCATTCTTTTCCCATTGAGCGGTTAACTGACTTGAAATGATCTCTTGATGGGCTTTTTTCCCTTGTAGACAAGGGTGTTGGTGATCATATGACTGAGCAGGAAGCCAAACAGTCTTTTCATGCTAAGGGAGCAGGCCGTCTTTCAGATAGTATAATTCAACATATTCTCAATTTGTAAGTGATTGATCTTTCATACTTTCCATTTTTTTTAATTGTAAGATGAATGATTCAGTGTGGTTCATTCGGACATTTGTCATGTTCATTGGTACTTCTTTCGGTTCTACTGTATGTGATCTTGAATTGCTTGGAATATCAGGCTTGAAATAGTTTCTTTAATGTTACTCACTACCAAAATACTACTCTCTCCGTCCTGTTCTTAATAGCTCCATCAGGAAAATTGTTGATTTTTATTGAATGATGGAAACTAAAAGCTAAGAGACTTTGTCAGGGGAGAGAAAAGGGTAGCTATTAAAACAGGACGGAGGGAGTGGTATTTTGAAAAGTAAAGCTATATGATCATATCATATGTTGTATGGAAAGAAGTTAACTGCGGGCTTTGGTCACTACTAATCCCATTATCATGTCTAAATCTCATTTGTGTCATCATTAAGATCCAAATAACCAACGGAGTGTTGGTGGGATGGCAGGATATGCATCCTCAAGCGGAGATCCTAAGTTTAAATCCCACTTCGTTAGCCACCCACCTGGGATTTATCCCAATTTACCCTGTGCATATGATGGATGGGCCTTGTACAGTGCTTGAAGAGGCCAGTTGTGCTGCCTCTTCTTGCCGGTCCTAAGGACTCGGACAAAGGACACCCCTCATTGTATATATATATTTTGTAAAAGATCCAAATCTCATTTCATTATTGGTCAATGACACCCCTCATTGTATATATATATTTTGTAAAAGATCCAAATCTCATTTCATTATTGGTCAATGACATTCTTAAGTAGTTAATTGTCAATCTGCACTTGGTTTTACATATTGCCAAAAGAGTACACACGAACAGAAGATCTGAATAAAAACCCTAGCTTTTATGTTGTAGAAATCCTGGATGGTAATCGAATGGAATTGACCTACTTTAGTACGGGCCTAGCCTGCTCAAGCGAGAAGGATAAAAACCAATTAGCAAGACTTTTAGACTTGGACAGTTGTAGCTTACTGTTAAAGTTGGCTGTAAGAGGAATGATTCTAAACCTGCATCACATTGACCAATAGATCTATATATTTGTTGCAACAGGTATGCCTCTACTGCAACTGCCAGAGACTTTGAGATTTATGCTCCAAATGCGACTTTTGAAGATCCACTTATGTGTGCTCACGGGTACTCGTATCTTGGAAAGACTGATACATAATTCATATTTCGATTAATTACCTCTTTTTTTTTTTTACTTTTGTTATTTTTTTTTCCTTTATGATAGACTGGTTTGCTATATTCATTGAAATTTTCCTTTGCAGTGTGAAGCAGATCAAGTCTTCATTCTACTCACTGCCCAAGGTTCACTTCTTACAAAATGCTTGAATCTAAAGTTACTATAGTTATCTTAACTCTCTGGAAACTGGAAATGGAAATTGATTGGTTTTGACGTGGAGTTAGATTTAAATCCTTCCAACAGACAGCTTCCTATAGACATGTTTTCCTTGACACAGCTTCCAGCTATTCTGATTAACTTATCCTTTCCTCTCAACATAACCTTGTTATGTACTCCTGTTATGATCCTTAATTAGAATACTAGTTGGAATAGGATTAGGATACTTTCCTAATTTAGTTAATCCTAATTTTGTTAAGGATCATAACAACTCCCTTTGAGAAAACACTGGTTTATCATAACATGGCTGACTTTGCTCTCTTCTGACCGAAAACTTGAGACGAAGGGTTTATAACCCTGTTTTTTATACGGGCCTAAGAGTCCAATAAATTTATCTTTTAGTTGCTTAAATAGGGTATGAAGTTTGCTTGGTTCCCTGGCTTCTTGTTTAATTCCCAGTCCAAACTATTTTTCTCCTTGAAAACAGTATTAATTAAGATGTTAGTTGCTTCATTGTTCATTTTTTTTTCTGTCTAACATCATCTTGAAATGTTCAGGTTTTTAGTGAATCTAAAATTGTAGAATACACAATACAGGAGAATGTAACTGCTCCAGGAAGTGGAGAGGTGTGTGATCTTTTTATGTGTCTGCAAAAGAAGTTTCCATGCTTTCCAGTTTTCAGTTGCTAATAAACTTTTTGTTCACTCCCTACAGATCCTGATTGATAACAAACAATATTACAAAGTCTTTGGGAAAGATGTAGATGTCGTTTCCCTCATTCGGCTGCACGTAGAGGGTGGGAAAATTGTCCGCCACGAAGATTGGTATGCAATACTGAACTAAATATGATGACACTGTTTTTTTTTTTGATTTACTGACCTTTCTTTCCTTTTTAAAAATAATTGATACCGATTTCCTCTCCTGATAAATACAAAATTTCCATGATTTATGTTATATTTGTGCTACTGCAACAGTTTACCATACTTGGTGTAGTTTATGGCATGATTGGATTATCAACATGGAAATGAGGGCCATCTTTAGGAGATGTCTACTTAGTTTGGTTTTCTGTATGTACTTGAAGTTTCATTTGAGCAAAATTAGGTCACATCAGGGGTACCAACCCTTTTGTACATCACCCTTATATTGGTTTGCTGTTAGTTCAATTGTTACTTATGTGAATATTTGTATGCTCAGTCTCTGAAATTTAATTTAGGTGGGATAAAAAGCCTCTGCGGAACCGAGACACAGTGACGCTACCCTTGGTAGGGCGATTGGCAGAAGTGACGCGTAGAGGTTCAATGTTTATAACACATGCGCTGATGGGGTTTGGTAAAGATCCTTCCCCATAAAAGAGCTTGGCGCTCGCATCTCGTTGTGATTCGTTTTAAAACTTTATAATGTATTTCTAAATGCTGCTGTCTGAGCAGTTGTCTTTATGGTAATTAATTCTGTCATTTGTTCTGTATATGCCAGTTATTCGGAAATTATTTATTAGAATCGGTTTTTATTCTACACTATCTCTGGAATGCATAGCAGGCCTAGAACTTCATATAGGTCCCTATGTTCAAAAGGAGTTAAGGATTTTGATATAAGAAAAGAAATGTCACGCCCCAAATTTTCAACTTCATCTGAGTGCATAACTTTTAATCGTGTTGAATACAAATGTCACATGTAATCGTGCCGTCATTCACACAAATATAAAAAGTAGTGTAAAATAACAATTCTCATAGGATAGACTATTAATAAATAAAAAATTCAAATTGAACAAGATGTAATAACTTGTAATTGTTTTCTAATAGCCCAAACACCATTTATTATAATATCTTTACAGTAAACTGCAATAAAGCATTTAAACTATGAACTTCCTCGTGATTCCACTTCATCCAACTACTCCTTCGAGCGTTATCTTCAGCCAAATCTACATCCCAGGATGTATGAGTACTTTATAGAAATACTCAGTAGGATGCAAAATTACAATTGAGATATAATACGATGTTCAAAGACAATACAATTTATCAAAAGCAAAAGTAACATGAATTTGTAAATATGTTACCATCAATAGGAAGAAGTGATTTATCATAAATGTAAGGAAACTCAACATCCGAACAAATTAATCAAACCATAAACGTCTAATGTTCTAGGAGGGATTCAATTTCTGTTCTCATATCAATACCACTCGCAAGTAGTTAACTTACCCGATCTTCTCTAAGAGTTTTCGAATAAAACTTGCCATGAGTCTAGGGTGAGGGCCCCATCGGTGTTCATGGACACAATGACCAGAGACTGGTAGACCTTCCATGATGCATAATAATCTAAAACGTACGTGTTGTGCCTTGAATGGGTAGGAGTCTCATAAGTATGTGGAGCTTTGAAAGGTCCAAAATAATCCGAAAATCTCTCAAGATCTGTAATGGCTTATTGAGCATACTATGATAGTTTCCCACAACCAGGGGCCTCGCAAGTATGCGGAGCCTCGTAAGGTCCGTATGGAAACTTACTTAGGTAATTAATATGCAATACATAGATGGCGCAACCATCCCCGTAGCAACTGACTCAGACAATTACTATACAAAATAGAGATGTCGCAACGATCCCTGTGAAAACTAACTCTCATAATTCCAACCAACTCAATAACGAATGGAATTAAATAAGCATTTCAAGCAACAACAATATATTATACATAATTGAAATCGAATAAGAACTCCTGAGAAAGACACGATTTATGGCAAATATTGACCTTAAGAGAGAGTTACAATACTTTAAAGAGTTTTACTATGATAATTTTATAAGTATTAGGTCTTTCAAGCAGTTGTATAATCACATGATACTCTCAATTAGGGTTTCACAATGTTCGGTTTGGGTTTTATAAAACCAACAACAATTATTTACCCTTCTTACTACTATAGTCTATTATATGGTACGTACAATTAATTAGAGATATCTCGGCATGAAGCCATGCCCCCATGTAAAAGCAGACGGGTTTCCATTGTGATGGAAGATGGCTATATTAATATTTCATGTGCAACCATCATGTCATGAAGCCAATCCACATATTTGGAAAGGTGTATGATGAACATGATGATGTTGAATCTTCTTATCATTGTCCCCTTTTTAGAGGGTTGCGTCAGGAAGGGCATCCGGCGTAAAAACTTACCACTATGTTTCTTTGTATGGATTTTGTACCATTTTGATTCCGATAAGAGTCAAATGCGGTATATAATCCATGCCGCCGACCCCAAATAGCTGGGATAAGGCGTATGATGATGATGGATGATGATCTCGGCATATACTGATTATTATATTTAGTGTTGATCTTATCTCCTTACTGCTGTTTGACAAACTAGGTTACAATATTATCCAATTTAATGATATTAAAAAAAAACAAGATTCTATTTAGAACAAAAGGGTTGGATTGACACGACTCTTGAGGACAGTAAGGAACTATAGAGTGAAGGAATTTATTGGCGATATCCCTATGTTTCAAGGGAATAACACAATGCACATCATATTTTTATGAATTTTCTAGAATTAGTTATGATTTATTTCATACTGGTTATCAATGCAGGAAACAGTTCTAGTCGAGACTAACAATCTGACCCGATTTCAACTGTTTGGTTTAACTAGGGTTTTACACAACACTTAAATAGTGTTCCAACTTAGACCACTAGTAATTAACATGCTTATTCCATGGTGTATATAACTATTGGCCAGGAAGGTACATGACGAAGTATGTGGGTCTTTAGTCGACAGTTCTTCAAAGTGATAGTCGATTTTAGGCCTGTAACAAATTGCTTATTTTCATACATCTATAATAACTTCATGAAATAAGACTACTATGACTGGACAACAAGGTTGAGTATATGAAAGTGGCATTAACGAGGAAGTAACATCCAATCAGGGTTTTCATCAATATTCAATACGAGTAATGAAAGCATGATTCAAATAGACAATTGAAGTCGATTATTATAATCATGACAACAGTGCATATAACTTCAACAACTTTCAAGAGCACATTTAAGAATATAGATCAATACAACATCAATAGTAATATTGCTCTATTTGACTTCAAACACGAAAGAATCTAGGTACTGTAGACAACAGAATCCTAGAAGAAACTATGTAAAATCATCCTACCTCAATCATTGTCGAATCTTCTCGTCGTTTCAATCTCCGCTCCTATGTTCCAATTCCTCCTTGTCATGTCTCTGAGCGGCCAGCAAGTATGGAGGGATGAGAGAAAGAGAAAAGGGAGAGAGAGTAAAGAGAGTAGAGAGAGATTTCTAGAGGGAGAGAATGATCTGTTACAAAGGGTAGAAGCTAGGGCCAGCCAACACTAATATATAAGTGGCACCATCCTTATTTGGAGTCCTACTCTAAATGGAAACCTAATCTCCCTTTTCAATTTGAGTTTATCCTAAATCAGGTAAGTTGATAACAAAAGGATTCTCCCAATTTAATTCCTAGTGCCCAATAGAAATCCTGACTCGGTAGGTTTCCTTTCTCGACTGTCCATCTAATCTTTCCATAATCCTACACCAACAAGAAGTGTATCTTAAAAGATTTAAGTCAATCTACTCATCTACACCTAACCCTGGTGCCAGACTCCACTTTGCACCTAACCATGGCGCAAGACTTATCCCAGGCATAACTCCAGTGCCAGACAGGTTATCCAGATTCCTAGTTAAAAAGAAAACTAGTCTAGGTTACTCCATTAGGTTACACTCCTCCTAAACTTACTTCAATTAGGAAATCATGATAGCTCTCAATAAAATCATCCATCCAGCACATAAAAGATTCCAAATCAACCCAATTTCCTAGTTTAGGTCACCACAATTCTAGTCCAACTCCAAGTTTCCTAACTTAAAATCTGATTAGGTCTCCTAGAGTCCAAGTCGAGCAGGTTACTAAATAAAATTTTATTGTTGCAAAATTAGAGGTAGCCACAAAGAACTTGCTTTTCTTTAAAGAATATTGGTAGAATTTAAGAGATAAGATGTCCATGAAGCTGGCTTTTTTGTGCCACTAATTGAACTATGTCCCTTCACTAAACACTATTGTCACTATTCACCTTACTAGGTATGTTCTTCCAAATTGAGGTTTGAATCTTTTAATGTCATATCTATAAGAGCTGGAAATTTTATATTAATAAAGAGGAATTTTATTGCTCAAAGGGAGTAATTTTGAGTTATGAAAAACTCATTAAAAATAAATTTAAAATTTAATTTCCGTCAGACCGATCGATCGCTTGCATGGTCGATCGATCGGGAGACGATCGATCGCGGTTTGAAATGATCGATCCTATCTACTAGACGTTTTGAGTTCCGTTGATTTCCTGTTTTGGCGGTAGCCGATCGATCGCTGTTGGAGTTGATCGATTGTCGGCCGATCGATCGCACATATGGAACCGATCGATCGTCGTTAATTACGAGATTTTGATTCCGATTCTTTTAGTAATCCTTTTGATTGGATTTGTTGGACTTTTTGGTGATTTTATATACCAAATTGGTCCACGTATTAGGGGATAATCATGGAGAAAGTCATGGATAAACCTAATCTCAAAAATGATTAAGATTGATATCAATTAAGGAGATTTAATTATGGGAAAGAATTGGATTTTTTTATGGGGAGATTATGAACGTGATTGGGTTGAGGTTATGGCCCTTTCCATATGAATGGAGGATGCCATATGTCAAGGAAATAATTGGGATAATTATCTTCAATTAGGATAATTACTTGAAATCGGTTTGGTAATTAAGTGATTTGATCAAAGATACTTACCAACCAAGGTGTGTAACTGATTGGGATGGATTAGTCACATCCCTAATTAAGAGATTCACCCTTATTCTTGTGGATCACGGCCCTTGGATGAGAGTTTGATCAACGGTGGAGGTTTGCCATAGAGATTAAAGTTTTTTCTATTTAGAGAGTCCGGCACCCTTTTTAATAGGTATCGGTTTCCACAAGGTAGGATATTTTTTTACCACAATTTAACTCTCTGATTTTGTATGATCATGAGTAAATGGTTGCTAAGTTTTAGCTTATACACGTTCCTATTGTATATCATTGTTATATGCTATAATGTTACATACCTTGTTTAAGTGAGATATCATACTCGGTATGTTGCATGTCTAGTTCTTCACGTCCTAGTTTCTAGTTAGACATCCCCCTCTTTTCTATTGTGTAAAGATATAATCTTTAATGCATGAAGTTGATGTTGGATGTCTGTCCAGAAATTATTGTTCCTTTTTAATGCTGATTGTACATCACGTTGAATTAAATGTAACTGTTAACCTAAGGTAATCACTAATCGGGGTGATTCCTTGTGTTACTCCTTTAAAATATAGATAAAAACCATAATTAAAGCTTTGATCTTAGAAAGTTGTAATTTTGAAGTCAGGGTCCAGCATGGTGGACTATTCCATGTCTGAGTTTAGGTGTCCTAATTATGTAACATGAGACTATTATACTAGAATGTATGTTAGCAAATCGAGTAATGTATCTAAGTACATACCATATTAAATAATGAATTAATTAACATAAAATTTATAAGATACACTCTCTATCATACTAATGGGGTCTGACATCATGTCAGGATGTCCCTGCTCACTGTGGTGTCCGGAAATAGTTGGCATCTTGAATAAAGGATTAAGTAGAAATAATCATCAATCGGGTGTAAGATGGACACTGAAAATGGAATTAAATCTAAGAATTTCAGAACCATTTGGGTTTTGTAAAAGTTGTTAAGAACGTTAAGATAATGACATAAAGAGTCATTAATGAATTAATAAAGTATATACCATTAGTTAATGAATATAACTTAAGTTAATTGTTCTCGGCCAGGACTAGTCCTACACCAACGAACCCTAATCAAAAAATCATAACTAATTGTACAAAAATCTAAAAATTATGCCGTCTATCATATTGTGAACTAGACACCTAGGGATACTTATGATAAAAATTTCAGAGGTTAGTTTACTCTTTACGGATCATAGTGACCAATTGAAATGGGTTGTCCTGTTTGGAGCAGAACACTGTTTTTGGTTCTAAAAACCCTAAACTCTGGTATTACCATCAATTATGGGTTAAGACAATACTGAAAACCCTAATTAAGCATAATAAGACCCCTAAGGCCTTGGGAACAGTGACTCTAAAAGCTTGTCTACAGGTGTTAGAGCTGAGAACATTGTTCCAAATTATGTGTCTTTTGTGTCTCATCTCTTGAACGATCCTTTGTTCAAGAGGCCTCATTGCTTGACCTGTATTCAATGTCTATGATATGATCTATTATGGGCATGTCATTCAATCATTTCAGTGTCGGGGATTGTCAACTCTAGGGCTAGGTACGGTGAAGGTGGCAGAACGTGATCTTTGGCAAATCGTGTAGCGTGTCTCGTTGATGAGTCATTTTGTCAGGTCTCAGTTGAGTTCCCAGACTTAATCATTCTAAGATATTGAACACTCCTTTATGAGTCGATTCGAGTTATATCCGAACATGGTCTTGCACTCCTATGAAAAGTCGAATTTAGAAAGTCATGATTCAAGCCTCTTAATGAGATGGCTCAGATGTTTTCAGTGTCAATCGGTTGAAATATCTGTTTCTCCGCTAAGAGTCATTTATGAGAACTCTTAGTTGGAATCATAGTATGCTCATGAGCCATAGCTAGACCCATGGTGGTCTTAGATTTATTGAACCTCTGTAGTTCAGCCGATGACAGCAACGCATGCACTTTAGATTGTGTGACATTACGGAAGGCCTGCAATCTCCGCTCATTGTGCCTGTAAGCACCTATGGGGCCATCATCCCTAGACGCATGGCCGGGTTCCTCTGTAGAACCTCTAGGATGTTCTGGTATTGATGTCCATAGGGGAAGTGGACAGAGTTGAGAGCAAAAATTGTTATCTCCGACTCTCTGGATGTTTGGAGCGGATACTCTTGTGACATCTCCTTACTCTCTGTAAGTTTGGAATCTTAGATATTGATTTTATCCTTCCTTGACCTGTGAGAGTCTCGGACTTTGGATTCCTAGGCAATTTAGATTGAGGTGAGTCCTATTTTTTCTTGTCCTATTTTTTCTCTCAGCTACTCCATTGGATTGAGGTGAGTAGGGGGCTGTGGTTTCATGTATTATCCCATGGTCCTCACAAAATGTAACACCTGGAAAATTAGTAAGTATTTTAAAACCCAAATTTGACCCTCTTAATGTTTGATTTGGTCATGTTTTCCTTGTGGAAATTAAAGTTGGTGAGAAGAGCTTTCCAACGCCACCTATTATGCACGAATTGGAGTTCGGAGTAAAAAGATATGAGAATTTGAATTTTGATTGAACGTGACAGCGATCGATCGCCTTAAGAGCCGATCGATCGGCAAGCTTGAACCGATCGACGCCGTATCAAAACGATCGATCGTAGTTACTGTGATTTGTGAATGTTTTGTTTCGCGTAAAGCGATCGATCGGCAATAATGGCGATCGATCGGCTATAACGTGGTGGTGTAATATAGCGCATACGACGATCGATCGCCGTACAGCCGATAGATCGCCGGTTGCGGTTTTGCGATTTCTAGAAGTATTTTTGGGGTGGATTTGCTTGGGAAAGATACCAAATCCCGATTGGACTTGTTTCGCATGTCTCTAGGAGGATTATGAAGCCTTCCCATTGGTTGAAAGTGTCCATGATTTGGAAGATTAGTTTGAGAATGGATTCTCTCCCAACTCTATATAAACACTAGAGAATTGGCTTGTGCTAACCCTAGAACGTCCAGATACTTTTCCCCTCTCCTTCCCATGTTCACCCATCTCCTTGGAGGCTTGTTCTTGTGGGAGTTTGCGAGAGCTTGGAGCGGGAGCTTTGGAAGAAGCGGAAGAGATGAGTAACGCGTAGAAAGGCGAAATCTTTGGAGGATTAAGTAGGATGGTTTTTCCCCTCTTCTCTCTTCTGATTTTATGCTTTTGACAAGTGTTTTGATTAAGCACCTTAGTTATTGTTTGGATTCTTGTGAGATGAATGTATTATGTCCCTATTTCTATGCGTAGTGCATCATAAATCATATGTGCATTCATGTTTCACTTCTGGATGAGAGTTCGCATCTAAAGTCTAATGCTTTATTTATTTTCTAGAGACTAGAAGTTCTGATATTGTTTGGTTGATGATGATCCACATTGAATTTGTTACTTTAAGGTGTGTCTTATATTAATTGCCTTATTTGGGATGTATTAATGTTTATAAACTATGTTATATACTTAAGAACACAAGAAAGGAGTAAACTTTAGTAATTCCAGATAATTCTAGATTCTGTAATCGGTCTAGGAGGGGAGTATATAGTCTGTTATTGATGTATTATTATTTATAATGTGTCACTAAGTAAGATAATCAAGTTTAATTAAGAATCTTAATCTCGGCCAGAACTGTTTTTGTGCTGATAGTTGGTGGTAAATAATTCATAACTAATTCAAATAAAATCGGAAAAATATAAAATTAGTGGGGTTAGAAACTAGACTCACGAGGGTATTATTAATAAAAAATTCAAAGGTTAAGTCTTACTGTATGGAGCACAGTAGCCGTCAGAAGAGGACTATTATGCAAGAGATAGTGAGCAGAATTGAGAGAAAATACTAAGTATACAAATAACATCATATAATATGATATGATAACGATTAATATGTTAATAACAGTAATTGGACTATATACTTATGGAGTATCACAGTAAGAATTGGGTTAGATGTAATTCAATTATGAGGGATATTCCTTTGAACAAGTGATTCCTAACTATCTATTTTAAAAGCGTTGATGTCGGTTTGATATTCTACTTGGTATTCAAATCATCTAAGATTCTTTGAGTTCTTATCTCTGATATTTGTATTATAAAACTCTAATGTGTATGAAGAATTCCTATCTAGAGCTGAGCATGAAAGATATGTATTAATTGTATGTTACTCCTTGTGTGAGTTGTCTTGCTATTCTATGCTACTCCAATGAGTGAGTTATGTGATGACCAAAGACTTTGATGCTTCTATCCATACTCCTTGAGAGAGTCTATTCTGGTAAGAGATACCTTATGATGTTAGACTGTTGTGACCTCTATTCCTTTGAGATATTGCTCATATTGATTACATGATTGTTTCTTCCACTGGAGACCTTGCGAGACTCTCCCCATGGTGGTTTCATAGTATGCTCAATTAAGCCATTGCTAGATCTTGTGAGGTCACATATATTTATGAAATTACGATTCCATACTGCCCGAAGGGAGGCACTATATGTACGTTAGATTGTGGACATTATGGAAGGTCCTCAGTCTCCGCCCATCGTGTCCGTAAGCACTGGTGGGGCCAGCATCCTAGACGCATGGCAGGGTTCCAAAGAGAGGACCCCTAGGGTGGTTCTGGTATGTTATTTTAGTCACTTGCGAGCGACCAGGTTAGCGAGCAGAAATTGTAACTCCTTTCACTTTAGATGTATGGAGCCTTTAATATGATTGTCATTCTCTCCTTACTCATATGTGTAGTAGGAGCCTTATTGATGTTTTTCCTATACTTGCGAGTTGCGAGTTGGAATTGTTGTTGACTAACCTTGCAGGTGTATAGACCTCGGTTAAGTTCAGATGTTGTGGAATGTCTATGACCTTTGTTATTCTTATTCTCTTCATACTACTTGTTTTAATTCAGTGGGTTTTTTTACATCCTACTGAGTGTTTCTATGAAATACTCATGCATCCTCTGATGTAGGCGCAATTGAAAAGTGAGATCAGGAAGTGCAGTAGTGGAATGGCGGATTGAAGGCGCCGAGAAGAGTTTAAAGACTATTTAGTTATTTGCTTTGCTTTTTATTGATGCTTATGACATTATTAGCAATTGTGTGCCATAGACTTATAGGTTTATTTTATTTGACTTTCTTAAATAGATTATTATTAAGTAAATTCATTTCATAGTATTCATTGATATCTATTATTGTATTACACTGTTTGCGGGCATAATCGGTTACACGTCCTTTTGAGATGATTGTAATCGGTTGGGAAATCGACTGTTCGGTCGCGTGCCTGGGATCTCTACCTCGAATTGTATTCCATTGATTGGCTTCCGCACTCCGATTGAGGTATGGGATTTCGGGGCGTGAGACAAAATCTACGAAACTCATGGGAACAATGCTCCCCACCATGGTCCGATTTAAACCTTTTGATCCTTAGACTAGTTTGGTTCTCATCCTCATTTTTAAATATTGTAAATTTTGCAAAAGCTTTATCTTTAGTCTTAACCAAGTATACATGACAATATTTAGAAAAATCATCAATGAAGGTAATAAAATACTTCGTACCTCCACGAGAAGTAACACCATTCATGTCACAAATATCACTGTGAACAAGCTCCAGTAAACATGTAGAATGAATATAAGATTTAAATGGCTTCCTAGGCAATTTAGATTGGACACAAATCTGACACCTTAAATAAGTCTCTACATTAGATTTGGGAATCAAATCTAGATTTATCATTCTCTTGAGAGTGTTAGCATTCACTTGCCCAAGCCTCATATGCAATACATTATTTTCATATACATTAAAATCATAAGAATTATTTGCATTAAAGGTAAAACCATATAAATCACAAATATTTAACTTAAACAAGCCATTAGATAAATATCATTTGCCAACAAATGTGCCAAATTTACCTATTGCAACTTTATTAGACTCAAAACCCAACTTAAAACCCTCTTAACTAAGAAGAGCTCCACTAACTAAATTCTTGTACACATCTAGCATGTGCTGCATTCGTTGGAGCGACAAAATATTGCCCCAGGTGATTCTCACATCCACTTTTCCTTCTCCATAAACTTGTGCTATCGTGCCATTCCCCATTGTAGTGTAACTGTCTTGCCTCTCACATCGTGATAAGAGAAAAATAAGGCTAAGTTAGCATAAATGTGCACACTAGTTCCCGTGTCTACCCACCAATCGGTAGGTTGACTAGCTAGATTAAGAACAAAGTCAGAGGAAACATACCTACCACTAGGTCTAACATCGCTATCCCTAGTAATGATCACATTAGCTTGAGGGTTTTGGCCTGCATTGTCATTACCCCCCTTTCTTTGAGGATATTTCCTCGCAAGATGCGCAAGTGATCCACACTCAAAGCAAGCATATTTTTTCTTGTCCTTCTAGATCTTTGCAGTAGGTTTGATCTTTGCAATGTTGTTCTTTTGATGGTTGTTATTGCTCTTATTGATATGGTTGTTACCCATCTTTCTCCAACCTTTAGTTTTGCCCTCCCCAATGTTGACAAGACCATTGGCTTGAGTAGAAGAGCTCTCCACCTTTTGTTTGCCTCTATGCCTTTCTTCAATTTTAATGACAATAATCAAATCATTTAGTGACATCTCTTCCCTCTTATACTTAAGGGTAATTTGGAAATCCGACTATGAGGGAGGCAACTGGTCAATAAGGGTTGGAACTTGTAGCCTCTCATCGATTTGAATTCCTTTCCCAAAGATCTTAGCTACAATATTTTGAATTTCAACTACTTGATCTCTCACAAATTTATCATCTGTCATCTTGTAGTCGAAATATTCTCCAACCACAAATTTTTCCTCCCCAAACTTTTTCTCAAGGGTGTCCCATAATATTTTAATAGATGATAATTTAAAATATAAATAATACAATTCATCATTCAAACAACTTAATATATGATCATGACAAAGTCGTTATCTTTCTTATAATGAGCACTACTAGCCAACCTCGCCGGTTCATGCTCTTCAGAGTTCTCCAAAATCAGATCAGAAATCACATAAATATTTTCAAAGTGATGAGCCAAAACTTCATTTTGTCTTGCCATCGCTTGAAATCTTTTCCTTCAAATTTCTCCGGTTTTAGACTTTTATCTACACTCATCTTATTTGTTTAATAGCACTATTCGTTCAAGTTGTTGGAATAATTATCTAATTAACCACAAACTAATAGATAAGATTATGTAGAACTTATTAAATTGTTGATGTAGAACAATCAATAGATAATAACCAGTCCTTACAATTATAAAGCTTCCTCTTTTTGAATACCAAATAATTAATCCGAAATAAGAAACCCGAACTCAATGTGATCCTAGGCGCCCTTTAGGACTGTCATTGAACGAATATTCACCGCCTAGTGCAAGACTTCACCGACGATCGATCAAGAGTTACAACAGACCTCTCTCGAATCTTCGTGCACTCCAAAGAATTCGATCATGAACCCGAAAAAAGTATATTGCCTACACACAAAATCGATGCCAAAATCCGACTCCAAGAACACCAATTAAGAAATCAAATAGTGGATAGAAGAGGAGAGCAAATGGAGAAGAAGAAGACTTTTTTTTTAGATTTTTAAAACCCACATTCAAGAGGACAAATATGGAAAGACCATGTCTTAAAATGACTCATTAATTAGTCATTTTAAAACGGTTAATTGAGCCGTTTTATTTTTTCTTTATTTTGAAATACATTTATTTCTAACATGAACTAGTTCTAAACTCTTAGAGAAGCATGTTTAGAGGTTGGATTTTTTTTCTTCTAATATGATAGTTTCATTGGTTGTGCTAAAGATCACATTTTCAAGTTCTTGTAAACTGAACTTGCATATCTCTATATATCAGTTGTTGAAAAGCTTATCTTCAATGTGACTAAGAAGCTTCAAGAAGTACTTTGTGAGTGATGATTTTTTTTTTTTGGGATAAGTAGCGTGATGCACTTTTAAGATGATGTTAATGTATAACTAAAAATGATTTCTCTAATTCACATGAATTAACCCTCTCCATCATGGAAAAGTTATTTTTCTGATGACGGGCCCAGATCTTTAATTTGGTCGAATAAATGAACTGGCACACACAGTGGTGGACCCAGGTTTTTGAGGGATGAGAGTCAGGTCATTTTGAGACGGGTCATGTGATAGAATTAAGCCTAATTTCTAGCCCACTTTAAATATCCCACCTTAGGTAAAGGTACACACCCCACCCATGGGGTCATCTGACCCATCCCTTACACGTAGGTCCGTGTAAGGTCCGCCCCTGCGCACACATGCTTGTTTATAAAAGGATGCCACATATACAGATATACTCATTGAAAACATTACAAGACATTCCAAAGCATCTCCAACGGCTAACTTTACATTTAATTTATAACATTTCAGGACACATTAGACACATGTCTCATGGGCCCCGCAATCCAACGTCCACTAATTAAGTGGGGCCTGCATGGCCCACAAGCTATAACACTAAGCCTGAGAAGATCACTCCCTCCGGCACAAGCACTCCGCCGGCGACTTCAAACTTCACACGGAAAACTCAGCCGGACCGCGGGCAAGTCCGCCACTGCAACCGTTGCGGGCAATTTTTGGACTGCAAGCTCGATGTGATCACCTGCCGAGACATTGAACACCCGCTGAGGAGACGATGTTGGTGTGTAGAACGGTGGCGAAGAGCACGGCGTGAAGAACTGCCCGTCGCCGTCTTCTCTGTCCCCTGCCTCTGCCACCTCTCTTGCCGCGACGGCGACTCCGATGAACCGAAAGGACATCTCACCCTCTGACTCCGTTTCGATCTCTTTCTCCTCGTTGATAGTATACAGCAGCCGGGCCCGACCGTAGAGCTGCTGGAACTCCCCTTCCGGCCCTACCGCAGCCGAAGCAGGAGATGACAAACCCATCTCGCACTCCGGAAGCTTGAGATCAGCGGGGCTGGCCGGCTCCACACGGTTGTGCCTCCGCAGCCAGAGGAAGTAGAGAAGCTCCATGGAAGGGCTCTTGTAGGGCTCACCGGAGAAGTCAGAAAGCGGCGCAGACCGCGCCAGCCGTTGTCGCAACCTCCTCCGCCACCAGATCACGTATATGTAGAACCCAAAGAGCGCAAGGACGGTCAACGAGGAGATTGCGAGGAGCTCAAGGCTGAGATGGGTGACTCTGGCCATTTTTGCGGGAAAAATGGTGGTTCTATGTTACTTCACCAAGTATATGCTAAGCCATTTTAATGGCGACATGGACAGGAGGTGCAATTGGAGGACTCCTTTGTACCGATTCTAATTTAAACCCATCACCGGCAGGACCCCACTTCGATTTCGATGGATCCACGTGGACGGTCAAGATTGCAAGGATTGGAGTTGGAGCTCAGCTTTGTCCTGGGCCAACCAACCTGGACATGTTCTAAGAGGGTCAGGTATCAATCAGTGACCATGTTATTGTAGTGTCATGATGGAGAATTATTTGGTGTCATTAGAACACATAAAAGGGGGTTGTGGAGAAAATATTAGGTACATGTACTCATCACCAATGGATAATGGATGCGATTTTTAATTTGTGGGTCCTTTGTGGCCATCATAACAAGTAGGGGAGTTCGTGTCCATCACCCACTGGTGATGAGCATGACTGTTCTCTTACGCGCCGTGCACCTAATAATTTCTCGGTTGTGTGTCACTTGTTGATAGGTGACCGACACCACGGAAGCATGCCAGCTTGGTGCGGTACCTACACAAAAAAATTTCGCCGAGGCTGTTAAGGCATGAGTGGTTGGGAAAATAATGAATTAATACTCATTGTGTGCAATTAATTGGACTTGGTTACAACGGAGGCTGACTTGCAATCTCTCTATGTCAGCAAGACTCATCTTCTTGACAAGATGAGCCTGAGTTGTTTCCGGGAAGCGTCCTCAGGTTGACCCCATTTATACTCGGGGATAATGATATTCCTACCGCACAGACATACCCTCCTATTGGCAACCCCTCGTATCAAAACCCAATTCAAACTCTCGTGACCCAACTGGCCAACTCATATCTTTAGAATTTGGCGGGTAAAACTTTTCATTCCGCCCAGCCTCCTTGACCTTTTTGTAGCACCCACCGGCCACCAGCCTCCTCGACTCGAGCTCGATTTTTAGAAATGTGGCTCGAGCTCGAACTCGGCTCGAGTCGAGCCTTAGAATTACAACTCGAGCTCGGCTCGAGTTCTAATTCTTAAACTCGACTCGAGTTCGAGCTCGACTATCCCATACCTAAAGTCGGCTCGAGCTCGAGCTCGAACTCGACTCGAGAACCTGGCTCGAGATCAAGGTCGAGCTCGACCCCTGTTGGGAGAAGGGGATGATGATTGGAGGCCGGAGAGGCATGCGAGGAAGGTGTTGCGGAGGGCGGAGGGGAGGGGATCGGAGCATGGGGCGGGGGCCGTACCTTGAAGAGCTTAAGCAGCCTGCGGACGGTGAGGTTGAGGGCCACCGGCCCACCGCAGCATACTGCATACATGGTTCCTTAACGCGGTTAAAATCAGGCCTCCGCAGAAATTTCCTCCCAACACGGAATTTTCCCTTCAAAAGAATCCTCGGTTAGTTAACATCTCCGCTTCCTCTTTTCATTCCAAAGCAGCACCACCAGCAACAACTGGGTTGAGCTCCAAATCGCAAAGATTCGATCTTTCCCTCTTCAAGCACAGTTCATGAACGATTCTCGTTCGATTTCCCACTCATCTGATCGTTCCTCCGATTGGTTCGAGCTGGAGGAAGTGAATCGAGATTTCTTTTGTGGTGATCTCTGGTGTGACTTGATGGCGGGCAAATCCCATCCCAAGAAACATATCTTTTCAGTCTATTGGCTTTTGTTGTTTGGGTTTTCTTTCTGTGTTTGATCTGGTGATTCAGGTTTCAATTTGATTCATTTGGAGTTTCATTTGTTGTAGGATTTGAAGTGTATTAAGGTTATCTTTTAGCTTGTTTCTTGTCAGAAATCTAATTTCTGTGCTGAATGTGATTGCAGGTGTGGCTTCGCGCAGAGCCAGGAGTCCTACGACATTGCGGTGAACGAGTTGTTCGGCACATTGGACATGCTGGATGCTCACTTGGCTACTTCAAGGTACTTGTGTGGGGATGTTTTGACTCTGGCAGATGTTTGCCTCTTCACCACTTTGATTCGATTTGATCTGGTTTACCATGGTATTTTCAAATGCACGAAAAAGAAGCTACTTGAGTATCCTAACCTTCATGGCTACACTTGTGACATATATCAGGTGCATTTTCGATTCTTCTCACTTTTTTTTTTCAGAGGGGAAAGAAAAATGCAAGCCTCTACTTGTATTTAATATTCCAATTAAGTGCTAGAACTTATATGAACTGTATATTGTATTACTTTCATAATCTGCAGTTCAGAAAAATAGAATTTGAAACATTGATGGATCAGCTGCATTTGAATTCAAATTGTCCGATGTGGTATGTATTTTAATTTTAGACCTGCCTGCCCCCTGTATTAATGCACGCTGCAGGATCGAAATCCAGTGGCCTGCCCCCCCGCCATGCACGATTAAACTTTCTGCTTAAGTAGCTCTAGGTCAAACCTTTTTATATGATCTTTATGTTGGGCAGTAACACTAGTTGCTCGTACATATTGATGTTCTTGAACTACTGAAGTTCGATGTAGTTGTCAATTCTGTAAACTGATGTTATGTTGGTTTTGCTGTTCTTTTTCTGAACAATCTTGCGTTATTGACGAGTAGTCTCTGCCTTTTTTTATCTGCAAACAGATCCCAAAGGTTGCAGAAACCTGCAATTTTGATGCTATAATGGATGGGTACTACAAGATGCTATTCCCATTAAATCCTGGCAGTATAAGACCTGCTTTGCCTTCTAGTTGCAAGCATGAGTTCCTCTCAAGAGCTCATAATCGGGAACTGTTATCATCGTTGAGATGCGCTGAGGTTAATAATCTTGCAGGGACAGCTGCATAAGCCAACTGCGGACCAAAAACACTTTCCCTTCCAACTCTGGGGACTGGGTCGGGCGAACTTTTATGCTCATGTATATCACCCCACAACAGTATATAATCTGTTTTGTACAAAAAAAAAACAGTACATAGTCTGCTGGAAAAACAGCATCCTTGAAGGAAGTCTAGTACAGAATTTGGCGTCGGATGTATATAAACTAAACCACTTCTATTTGAGTTGACCATGCTTTTGTTGTAAAAGATGAGTTATTATAAGTACGAGTCGTGAAAAAATCGAAGCTAAGATTGAACTTCAGTTAAGCTTACATTTTTTTTCATTGAAGTTATGGTTACAATCTGGATCCACGTATTGGCATATTTCCGAAGTGGTGATGTAATAAGAAGAGAAGTTTATCAGGGAGCAAGAAGTGTTTATCTCTCTACTTGCCTCTCTCAAGTCAGATCGACGACACCAATGTAGTTGTGTAGATACACGATGAACTGGTTGTTGGGCTTAGTTGCTAGTTGCCCCTAGCATTTTGATTGGGGGTGGTAAGAGAAAATTCAGAACAGGAGGCTTGCCTACAGCTTCTAGTATTGATTGGCAGTAGGCCTTTTAAGTTTTGTTAGCGAATAAATTCGATTCCGTCATTTCTGTCATTTGTCTGAGAAATAAAAGAATGGAACTTTCCACGCTCATCCTATAACAGCAACTCGGTTCAGAATACTATGATAAGATTTTATTTTTGTGTAATATTAAAAGCAGAGCTATTGTGAAAAAAGAAATCTATTAGAACCTGATTTCTGTCAATGCCTTTGTACAGTTGGAAATTCATCACCAGGTTCAGTTTCAGCGCCAAACCCAACTAGCTCAGAAGAACTGAGATTCATAATGCAAAAGGAAATTGGCAGCAGCTAAATCATCTCCATATATAACAAAAAACAGGATTTTATCTAGTTCCATGACTAAAAATTCTCATCATATTCGCGAGAACCATTTAAACATAACAAAAACTTACTCATTTCTTCATATCAATAGATTACACCTTTCATTCTCCTACCTAGAGAAATAGTTACACACTAAAATACATAAAATCTCCAAAACTTTTTAACTTCTGTACAGTTTTGGACATATTTCTCGGTTCCTCGTGTGAATAAATGCCACGGCTGTTGAGAAAGCCTGAAGAGCCGACAATGCCGAGTGGAAGTGTATGATATACAATCCTTGGTGGATATTCACCATTCTCATAGAAGGTTCCCCTTTTGAACCCTACAAGTAAAACAGGTCAGGTAACTTGGTTACTTTTTAGTTGTCAAAGATTAAAGATACACGCATGAACAGCAAAGAGAACTGAGTGACCAACTTGTTATAGGATATGAGATTCTAGATGGTAGGTGTTATTTATATAGAAATTGCTCATGGAGGTTCATAATTTCCTAGGCATAAATCTCAATTAGGTCTATCAAATAAAGTAGAATATTAACTTACCTCTTTGAATAGATCAAACGTATTGCAATCTTCTTGCAGATCGGTTTGAGCGACGCTCTCCTCACCGTTCGAGCTGTTATTCATTACTGTCAGGGGACAGCCAGTGTCCCAACCCCCATAGTCACAGCATCCACCTGTTCTCCATCTCTCTAAAAGACTTGATGGTCCTCCCTGTGTAGTTCTAGGGCCGCCATGGAAGCCCGCTGGGACTAGAAGATCCATCGTCATAGCAGACATTTTTTCGTTTGCAACAGAGCCTTCATGAGAACCAGTAACTCCTTATTTAGAGGGTCTTTGACAACAATAGCAGCCAATTCAAAGTTTGGCAAGAAGCAATTTCCAGTCAGGGATTCTTGGTTCACTTTGTTGAGCTCACGCAACTTTTCTGGACAAATACTCTGAAAAGCTTTTTCATCTTTGGGCCCACATTTATGCAATTGTGAACTGTTCTTTCTAAACATATCAACCATTTTTTTTGGCACATTATTGTGCTTCCTTGAAGTAGTGCCTCGAGCCTGTGACTCACCAGCTAAAATACTAGAACCAACGAGAATAAATTCAGTCTCGGTGACCTTGCGATTATAAGAATCCATAGCAAAACAACTTGACACTTTCATTCTACCAACGACATCTGACCCCAAACCCCCCTGATTCTTTGAGCCATTTAACCTTGCATAGAACACATACATATAATCAGGACATTTGTAATTAGAGAACTCTACTGTCAGTGAAGTTTTGTAGGTCTCCCTGCTGCCATCAACAGAAAATTCAAAATGTGGCATATTGTTTTTCCATGTAAAGCAAAGAACTCCCTTTGAAGCGAAATGCATCTTCAATTAATTGTCTCAAAATGCACACAATCTGCTGCCTTCCCTACTCGTAAACACAAAAGAAAAAACATAATTAGTAAAATAAGCAAACAAAAATTATAATAATTAACACAGAGAATATAGTTTACCTGGAACCCTTTCTGATAATTTGTTCCCGGCAAGGCAATGGGCAGGGAGAGAGTTCCCAGTACTAACTTAAAGAACTCAAATTTGAACTCTTCTAATATTGGTCCAGTTTCAATCCCAGCAGTCTGTTTAAGCGACGACAGAAGGGCCATCTGTATTTAATCAAGAACATGAGAACTAAACAAGCATTTTTTAAGTGTAATCATGTACAAGACCAAAATAAACAGAAGCTTAATTAGTCTAACTCACTTCTTTGGTCTTTTCCTGTACATCAATTACTTCGTTACTCCAGTTGCTAAGATGTACTCTCATGAACTCATCAATTTTGGGGAGAATCTGTTCTCTGACATTGGAAGGGTTGATGAGATTGGGGAGAGCACCTCTCATGGTCTTATGGAGAGCCCCAATCACAGCTGCAATGTTGCATTTGCCCAAGATGTCAAGCATGGACTGGGGATATCCTGGAACAAGGCCTTTGCCTTCATTCATGAGGATGTATCTGTTCAGCTCTGGGTCCATGGATACAATTGTCAGACACCCAGAATATGTGATTTGAACAAATTCCCGTACCTGATCATTGAAAAAAATGATAAGAAAACATGTGAGTTAAGAAACTAGTATTGATCATACAACTTATTTTGAACAAACAACACAGAGCACCATATACACTACTTTTAGAAAGAGATATTGCACATAATGGTTACATTTTTTCAAAAGGAGCAGAGGAAGTGCAGAAACTAAAAATAGAAAAGAATAAATAGCATCTCTGAGCAAAGATACACATATGGATAACTGTCTGAAAAATTTGAAAAGTGAAAAAGCCTCTGAGCAAGACCAGACTATAGGCCACCACCAACATTACTGCAATTGCTGTGTGCTTAGAAGCTAAACCCACTTCAGAAATACTACAACAACACTGAAGGAGAAGAAGTTGCCTATGTATTCTCTAAAGTATTCATTTCCCTCTTCAGAAAACCTACTCAATAAATAAACAGGAAAAAATTGAAGTATAACCAGAACAACAATCTGCACTACTCTAGAATATACATATTCAGAACCAAAAAAGAGGTGGAAGTTAAAGCAATGCATATAATGCATCTATCACAATTTCTAGATTCTAATAAAACCAACCAATAAACACATTAAGCACAACACTGTTACAAACGTCTTAATTAAAAGGAAAAACCAGTGATCACTACCACTTTACTAGATGAAACAGAGCAGTACTCAGCATTTTGGATAACAACTTAATTTTATAATCGCATGAACCAATCAGGAAAAAGAAAACACCTTACTACCACTTAATGGCTGAGCTCATTACTAGCACACATTCAACAATAAGCAGTAAAACAAAAGTAAACAGAAACCATACCTGAAAGTCCTTTAATGTTTCTAATAGGAGAAGGAGGTCAGTTTCAGCTATGTTTCTTTCAGTGTGCCTAAATGCCCAAATAATAGAATCCATTCTAGCTTTAAATACTAACACGCCAAAAAATTACAATATTAGAAGTGTATGATCTGACAACTCAAAATACTAACAATAAAAACAAGAGATTTTGAGCAACCTGACTTGACAAGTTTCAGAGTCTCGTGCTTAACTGATCTGTGCAAGAAATGGAACCATCACACCAGCATCATAAAGTATTAGTATAGCCTTATGCTCTTCTCACTTATTTGTCTTAGCGATTTTTACATGTAAACATATATAAAATCACACAAAAAGGGAAGAACCTAAAATTTCAACAGAGGATTTTGTTGTGGAAAGAATGCATAGTGGATACTTACAAAATCAGCAAACTTTTGAATGGGAGCTTTGGACATGCTTTCATCAACATAACTTGATCCCCAACATTCATACTGGTCATCTGACGAGATAATAAAAAACCAGAACTTGGACCAAGCTTATGATGACAGAGAGGGTATACATGAAATGCAATCGTTCCTAAACATTTCAAGGAGGACATTATTCCACTTGGGCTGCAGAAGTATTTGAATGAGAGTTTATTAGATCACCACCATGTAAAGAAGCAAGTTAAAAACAAAATATTATGCATGCATTTTTATTTCCTATCGACCAATTTAAAGCTCTTCCACAAGAAAAAGTAACTACGATGGTGACATAAGACATTACATTTCATGCACACCTATTTCAAAAATCTGGCCCCAAATGCTCTCGTCACTTTGAGGTGACCTTTCACCCTATCATTCACAATGCATTGACTGTCGTCTGGGTGCTCTTGTTTAATTCTTAGTACTTCCTGCACAATATTTACTCCATCAATAAACTACCATCCACTATGCATAAGAATCCAATTATGTTACTAACAGAACATAGTTAAACCTTACTTCTTCGATGCTAGTGCTGTGATCAGTAGATAGCTGCAAAGCAGCTAACTTCACTGTTTGAGCAGGGCAATCCATCGTCTCAACAATACTTGCTAGATGCAACATGCCCCTATCTCTAAAACCTAACATATAAAAAACCGTTATCTAGTTAGGCCAGCACATAAACCATATATACAACATACATACAGCAAAAAAATAACTAATGAATAGTGACAATGATAATTAAATGAATAGTGACAATGACATACCATTTAAGAAGGGCTAACTTTCAGGTGAAAACACTATATGATGAAGATGGAGAACTGAAAAGATCTAGTAAAAAATCATGAGTTAGAATTCTGATATGTCTAAGTACATGTGAAGCTAACCAGATCATAGTGAAGCTAACCATATCAGGATGGTGGATTCTCAAAATAGATTTGAAGCAATTTTTCTTGTTGGCTTTATCAAAAGTAAACATAGTGCCTCCATCTTCCAACAGTCTGTATGATGGATATCATGCAATATTAGTTTAGCACATAACATTAAATACATTAACTTACCCAAAAAAAGAACATTAAAAGTCTCACGCTTGACTAATATGTGCAAGAAATGTCAAGTATTAGAGCATATATGATTGTTAGGACAAGGAAACTTGAAGAAACTTGAAGTAATTTCTTACCATCAGTCTTCTTCCTTGTCATCTTTAAGCCCTTCATCTTCATATAAGGGACGCAACCAATCTTGTGTACATACTAGAGCTTCAACTGTCTCAGAAGCCAAACTCGCACGGTAATCACTGACAACTCTACCACCAGTACTAAATGCAGATTCAAATGCCACAGTTGATAATGAAATTGCAAGGATATCTCGGGCCATGAACGATAGTGTGGGATAATTCACAGAGGAAATTTTCCAAAATTCTAGAACATCAAATGGTGGCCCATTTGGGGGTAATCTTAGAATTTGCTCTTCCAAGTATGATTCAAGCTCAGATCTCTTTGTTGTTGTTTCCCCCTCTTCTTCCACGAACTTACTAAATGCATCATCATAATCCATCACCTGTGGGGAAGAATGACTAGAAGAAGCAGTATCTAGTGATTCCACATGTTTACTTCTCATTTTTTCCTCATAAAGTGCAAATATTTCAAACAAAGTCTTATGAACCTTATCGACTTCTTCCCTTATCTCACTTGGACTCTCATAAAGATTCTTAAATGCAAACCTAACCATTTGCATTTTGTACCTAGGGTCTAGGACACATGCTATGGCTAAAACCATGTTGCACTCAAACCAATATTTATCAAACTTTGCAATCATTGGCTCCAACATATTTGCCAAATGTCCAAAACTTCCATGAGAGGTGGTATCTAATTTTTCCTTAATTCTAGAGACCACGGGTAGAAACAAATTTGCAGTAGGATACTTTGTCCCAGAGAAAAGTTCGGTGGCTTTATAAAAGACTTCCAACACACCCTCAATTTCTTCGTATTTCATCCACTCCTCATTAGAAGGGCACCATTTGTAGTTTTCATCAATCTCTCCATAGGACTCGAATGCAAGTTTTACCTCTTTTGCCGCCTTCAACATCAAATATGTTGAATTCCAACGTGTAGTCACATCCAGTTGCAAACCTTTCTTATTAGATACGTTGATGTGTGGAAGTGAGGTTTCAAAATCAGTTTTTCTTGCCACAGAGCTCCTGATGTACTTGATTGACTCCCTTACTTTGCCAATTACATCCTTGATGTACTTCAATCCATCTTGCACTATCAAGTTCAAAATGTGAGCACAACACCTAACATGAAATATTTTATCCCTAATATGAAATATTGAATTGGATGGGAGCCGATCTTTAACAATCTTAGCCATGCTATCATTTACTGAGGCATTGTCCAAAGTTATTGTCAAAACTTTTCCCTCTATACCCCATTCCACCAGAAAGTTAGCCAACATCTTCGCCATATTGGACGCATTATGTGGAGGAGGAAAATTCCTAAAGTTTATGATCATCTTTTGAAGCTTCCAATTAGCATCTACATAGTGCGCTGTAAGGGACATGTATTGCTTCGTTGCTCTTGATGTCCAACAATCACTTGTGAGACAAATGTTCTCAACGTATGTTAACTTTCGTTTTAACTTGTCCTTCTCTTCCTTGTACAATCTCATGCACTCTCTTTGGATTGTATGGCAAGAAAACTTTTCATGTCGGGGCTGCAAATATTTGCAAAATAAATTAAATATTTTGCTCTCCATTGATCGGAAAGGTCTTTCATCCATAATTTCAAGCATTGCCAATAGTGTTTTCACCTTCTCTTTATCATATTTGTAACCAGTTATCATCACCTTATCTTCACCCACTTCAGTTATATCCTTCATAAACTGCAACTCTTGTTGTCCTTTTGGCCTTGAGTTTTTTGAACATCTCTCTAAATGCCTCTTCAAGGTTGTTGTAGCCGCTGTTTTGGATGCCTTATATAGCTTCCCACAATGATTACACTTGTTTTGTTTCACTCCAAGAACAACTACTCTCTTAAAATTTTTCCACATGTCAGACTTTAGACTTTTAGTGTCATCATCAGCCTCATTCCCAACTTCATCGGCTGCATTTACTCCATCTATATTTTGCTCTTGCACGTTTGCATGATCTGCATCCATTGGAGTCAGAGTTGGTTCTTGAGAAGTAGCAGATGTAGCATTACAAGAACCTGACCCTGAAGCCATACTCGATCCTATACCAAACCATGGAGAAGCTAGAGATCAAAGAACACCAATTTATGTCAAATAAATGGATGGAAATGTAGGCATTCATGAAGCTGAATAAAACTTATGCACCAAAGGACTACACCCATAGCTGACTAAATACTTATGCACTAAGAGACTTAGATTACTGGAGCAGCAAAGACACATTATCAGAAGACAATTCATAACAAATCGAAGACGCCAACCATAAAATGGGTAATGGTAGGCAAGCTTAACTCAATAACCATACGTTCAGCTATTTCTTTCTTCTTCTTATTGAGAAGTTTCTGAGTGGCGCAACAATTCACACTCTTTCCTCGCACCCAACAGTGAACAAAAGCAACAAAATACCCAATACAAGGTAGAATCTTTTTTAAGAAAAAACACAAAACTTGCATCACACAACAAAAAGCTTCATAAAAGTTATGTGACCCAAAAAAAGAATGCCTATAGGCTATAGCATGCACCTCACTTCTCAAAGCTAAAAATGCATCATTATAAGAGGAGGCAAAGTAGTGCCAGAGAGTGAGCATTATCGGCACAAAGATTCAAACTTTGTGGAGCAATTAGATGAGCTGTCGGAGAGGAGAGGGGGGATGCCGCCGCTGTCGGATAGGAGAGGTGGGTCGTCGCTGTCGGAGAGGAGAGGGGGGATGCCGCCGCTGTCGGATAGGAGAGGGGGGTCGCCACCGTCGGAGAGGAGAGGGGGGTCGTCACCGTCGGAGAGGAGAGGGGAGTCGTCGCTGTCGGAGAAGAGAGGGGGGATGCCGCCGCTGTCGGATAGGAAAAGGGGTCGCCGCCGTCGGAGAGGAGAGGGGGGTCGCCGCCGCTGTCGGAGAGGAGAGGGGGGGCTCCGCCGTTGCAGAGGAGAGGAGGGGCCACCGCCGTTGCCGAGGAGAGGAGGGGTCACCGACTCACTGCCGTCGAAGAGGAGAACGGGGACCTGGGGGAGTAGAGTCGACTCGAGGTTTGAGGGTTATCAACCCACCTCGAGTCGAGTCGAGTTATACCGAGTCGAGTCGTGTCGAGCTGACGAGTCGAGCCAGCTCGAATCGAGTCGAGCTGAGCTATCGCATGGCTCGAGCTTGAGCTCGACCATTTCGAGCTCGAGTCGAGCCGAGTCGAGCTGGAAAAAATCGCGAGCTGACTCGGCTCGTGAGCAGGCTTACCTGGCGCCTCCTCCCATGCCCCACTTTCCTCCTCGTACCCACCCCTCTGTGCTGCCTCTTCACTTCACTTCTTACAACCCATTTCACTGTTGTAAATCTGCTTAACTGTTACTGTAATGTAAGATAATATCTGTGTACCTTTGCAAAGATGATAATAAATAATTTGAAGAAGTTGATGATCGAATCAAGCGAAACACTTTGTCCTTAAGACAGAATGCGCCCTCCCTACGGTGCTTAGGACTCGTGGGCGTCTGCCTCCCCGTACTGTAGGAGCACTCCAAACAGCACGCGCAGCGAACCATAGATGTGTAATGCTTTCACAGAAGAAAGGAGAAAGGAGGAAGATGAAGTGCAAGTAAAAATCATACAGAAAACCCGTTTTCTCAAGCTTTATAGAAATCACGTTCAAGCCTGTTGAAAACACACCATTTCCCGTTAAAGCCCGTTGAAACCCTTTCCCGTTAAACAAACGCGTCCGTCCGTTAACGGTCATAAAAATAAACCGGATCCGTTTTGGTTGAACCAAAATAAATTAGAAAACCAAACCAATTGAATTTGTCCCAAAAAAATATTATCTTGTTGACCTAACCCAACCCGACCCGACCCGGCCGGCCGCGCGTGCGAACCGAACCGAATCGAACCGAGCCAAGCCGGCCGCGCGAGTGAATGTTAGAAGTGGGTATAATAACCCATATTAAAACCCATTTATTATTGATATGAATGAGTGAATTGGGTAAAGGATGAATAGTCCCACATCCACACTAAGGAGGTGTTGTGAATGGTATATAAGGTCCAAGTTTGGCCTTTGAAGTTAGGCCCAAGGGCCACCCCACTTTTGTGGGGGAGAGAGATGTTGGACCCATGCACCTAGGTGGGCTAACCCACACATGCGCACGCGCTGCCGCCGTCCGTCCGTCCGGATCTTGGGTCAACAAGATAATATTATTTTGGGACAAATTCAATTAGTTTGGTTTTTTAATTTAGCTTGAAAAACTCTTTCATCATGATTAATGATGTCGGTGATCAACAGAGGAAGTGCTGATCCTATTAAGCTTGATGTCTCGGTGAGCCCCGGGGTAAATTCCTTAAAGCCATCTAAGACTATGGCTATAACAGATCAAGCTACTGCTCTTGTGCAAGCTGGAGTTCCTGTGATTCGGTTAGCAGCAGAAAACCTGATTTTAACACTCCAGATGCAATAGCGGAGGTAAAAATTATCCTTGTTTGTTGGCTCTTAATGGGTTTGATGAAATGAACTATTATCTCTAAACTTTCTTGCTATCCTATGGCGATGAAGGCTGGCATGAATGCCATTCGTGTAGGGCTGCATCACGGGTCGGGTAGGGTCGGGTTTTGCTAAACCCAACCCTACCCGAGATAGGACCCGAGAATTTAAAACCCGACCCGGACCCGAGATAAAACCCAAGAAGCTAAACCCGACCCCGACCCGAGATAAACCCACAATACCCGACCCTACCCGAGAACCCGAGATTTTAATAAAATAATTAATATAATTATAAAAATCTTTAATAAAATAATTTATATTATTATAATAATAAAAAAATTATATATATTAAAAAATAAGTTATTTAAATGGTATATCTCGGGTCGGGTCGGTTCTTGGGTATTTTAAAGTAAAACCCGACCCGACCCGAGATAGAACCCGGGTTTTAAAACCTTGGAACCGACCCTACCCAAGATAGGACCCGACCCGACCCGATCTGGGTCAATGTCGGGTCGGTTCCATCCGGGTTGGGTCGGGTCCGGGTTTTTGGTGCAGCCCAACATTCGTGATGGATATACAAGGTATACTACTCCCAATGCAGGCACTGCAGAACTTCAGGATGCAATTTGCCATAAGCTAAATGGTGAGCAATGTTTTTACTTATCACAAGTTGTCTCAATTGTAACATGTAGCTCTTGGTTTTGATTGCTTGAGGAATGTTATTTGGATACAGAGGAGAATGGGCTTTCATATACGCCTGATCAGATCCTTGTCAGTAATGGGGCCAAACAGTGTATCCTGCAGGCTGTGCTAGCTGTCTGCTCTCCTGGTGATGAGGTGAGATTCACATGTTTTTAAGACATGAATTGGACTTGACAAGGACTAGATGCTTTATAGTGATATATATTCACTAGCATCTCCGATAATTTCCTTTTGAGATGTATGATTAGGAAAAGTTTTTCTTCCCTTTGTACAGATTACCAACATTGTGTTGTAGGCTTACATTTGCATCTACAGAAAGAACTTTTAAGTTGATATCAATATATCTTTGCAATGCATTAGAATACTTGAAAATTGGAAGATATTGGATATTGTTTGATTTCTTTCCATCGACAATTTGGTGCAGGTTATAATTCCAGCACTGTATTGGGTTAGATACCCAGAAATGGCAGGGCTGGCAGATGCAACACCTGTAGTCATACCTACTCCCATCTCCGATAATTTCCTTTTGAACCCAAAGGTTCTTGCCTCCAAGCTCAATGACAGATCAAGACTGCTCATTTAGTGTTCTCCCTCCAATCCTACCGAATCTGCGTATACCGAAGAACTGCTCCAGCATATTGCAGATGTAGTAGCGAAGCATCCCCGGCTTTCGGTGGGCCTTTGATTTCAATGAGCAGAAACAATTATTGGGTCGTAATTTCAAACCATGTTGAGCTTATGTTTTGTCTTTCAGGTATTGTCTGATGAGACAACCAGCTAGCCATACAAGTTTTGCATCTTTGCCTGGCATGGGGACAGAACTTTGACTGTGAATGGATTTTCCAAGGTAAATTGTATTGTGCCATGTTGGTAGAATGACACTGGTATTCAACTTCTAGGCATATTTCTTTTCTTCAATGGTTCATATGGTTCAATTTTTTTTAAATAATTAACCTCAACTTACATTAACATAAAATAGACAACTAGCTAGAGAAACATCTAGAATATTAGTTAATACTTAGTTATCTGCAGGCTTTCGTAATGACTGGTTGGAGACTCGGATATTTGGCTGGTCCTAAGCACTTTGTAAATGCCTGTGCAAAGATTTAGAGCCCATTACAAAAAAAAATAAAAAAAATAGAGCCAGGTATGTTCCTCTTGGTGCCCAATCAGGAATCGTTGCATCACCACCTGTGAAGGCTGATGCCCAGGCTAGCTGTTGATCCATACAGCAACTATCAAACAATTTTGTTGATTGCTTATGATTTTTGTGGGTTTTATCCCTGTTTAAACTGATTTTACTTTCCTGATACTTGTAGTCCTCGTCAGGAGCCAGCAGTATGTTGGGATTGTCACATAAAAGAGGGCTAAAATACTACTAAAATTATTCACATAAATTGACAAATATACACATGAAATACTAGAATGAGTATAAGAATTAGAACCAGGTTCGAGGCACGCTATGCATTGTCCTTGAAACAGATACGCCGCCCTCCGTGCACAGGCGAACAATTGCGTTCCGTTCCCGAGATACAATGAACTACACCGTCAGTTTAAAGTTGCACTTCAAATCAAACTGACTGGATCACGATTAGCGGAGATTCTATTGCTCAATGATGGACCAAGAATCAAGAGAGAAGAAGAATGAGTTCTTTTGTTGTTTCTGTAACCCTTTTCTGTGGAAAATCGTTCTCTATATATAGAAGAACGCTGTTGGGCCTTTTCTGGAAGAAGAGACGCACTTTTCCGCAGAGAAACGGCCATTTACTCGCTGTAACCGCTTAGCCGATCGATCGCTTTGCGATCGATCGCCTTATTTAGCCTAAAATTATGATCGATCATTTTATCGCGATGCACAAATCCTAAAATTCCAGTAACTACGATCGATCGTTTTCAAACCGATCGATCGGACCAATGCGGAAACCAAATTGCAGAAAATCACAGTAACTACGAACGATCGGTTTAACACGGTCGATCGTTACACGATCGATCGCTTATTTGCCGATCGATCGCTGCATTTTAAAGCTAATTTGTTTAATTTCAAGTGAAATTTCAACAATCCCCACCATGACTTGATATTAAACCAGTCTACACACTAAAAGATATATGACACATGAATGAGACATTGAGCAATAGTACTCTAAGTTTTCGGCGATAGGTACCTTGCGGGTTTGAACCTACACCTAGTTTGGTAAGCCGCCACTCTCACAAGTTCGAAGTGAACTAAATCTTGAACTTGAACCTTAGAGCAAGAGCTTTGACAAACCTAACAGTTAGAGTAACTCCCTTTTCGAGATCATTCGGGGCAGTGCTTTACGGTCATGCGCCTTGTATCTTTTTATGAGTTGCACATTAGAGAACAAGCCCTCATTCTCCTTAACTGCGACCTCAGTGACACTCATATAGGTGACAGTCTCCAAGGGTAATCTGCATAACAATACCCTGCTTTTAAGCCTTGACCTCATTAAGACTTTCATCAACCTATTTCATATGCAGTAGAGCACTCTCATCATCACACGGGAACGAGCATACATTTATTTTAATAGTACTCTCCAAGTCACGCATTAGCTTGTTGTTACCCATTGAATCTTCGTCGTGGGATCTCCACTTAGAGAGATTGGGTTGCTACTAACGATGACTTAAATCATAGGCTTTAAGCCCCATTCCCCTAGATGAGTTAAGAACTTGTCCCGCCGACAATCCTTTAGTAAACGAATCAGCCAAGTTATCCGCTGATCGTATGAAACTTAAGGTAATGACTCCCGATATAGTCAACTTGCGCAATATTTTATACTTTAGTTCAATGTGTCTGGAGGACCTCTTCTTATGATTCTTACTCTTAACCTTATCAAGAGGTGATTGGCTATCACAGTGAATCAAAATTCCAAGAATTGGCTCATTCAACCAGGGTATATCTATTAATAGATCCCTAAGCCATTCCACCATTCCTCCAGTTTTATCAAGAGCTACTAACTCAGCATCCATAATAGATCTTGTTATCACAGTTTGCTTAGAAGATTTTCATGCAACTGCCCCACCACCAATTGTAAATACATAACCACTCGTGGCCTTTGTTTCATCAGAATCTGATACCCAATTAGCATCACTGTATCCTTCTAATACAGCAGGGAACCCGGAATAATGTAAACCGAAATTTACACTTCCCTTCAGATATCTGAACACCCTCTCAATGGCAATCCAATGAGACTCATTAGGGCTCTTAGTGTATCTACTTAGTCTTCCCACAGCATAGGATATATCCGATCTACTGCAGTTTGCCAGATAACTCAAACTTCCTATCAACTGTGAATATCTAAGTTGTGACACACTTTCCCCAAGATTTTTCTTCAGTCTTACACTTGAATCATACGGCGTACTGACAGGTTTTCTATCGAAGTAACCATACTTCTTTAGAATCTTCTCCACATAGTGTGATTGACTCACAACTATTCCATTAGAAGTCCTATCAATCTTTAAGCCCAGTATGACTTTGGCAAGACCCAAGTCTTTCATATCAAAATTCTCATTAAGGAAACCCTTAACCTTATTGATATGATCCACATTATCACCAAACAACAAAATGTCATCAACATACAAACATAACATTACAAATGAACAATCAAAGGACTTCCAATACAAGCATTTATCAGAAGTACACACAATAAAATTATTTGAAATAAGTACATCATCAAACTTTTGATGCCATTGTTTAGGAGCCTGTTTTAACCCATAGAGAGATCTCACTAACTTACATACTTTTCTTTCTTGACCAGGAACTACAAAACCTTCAGGCTACTCCATATAGATTTCCTCCTCCAATTCACCATTTAAAAATGCTGTTTTGACATCTATTTGATGGATCTCGAGGTTATAATGAGCTGCCAATGCAATAAGCACTCTAATTGTAGTTATCATAGTCACAGGAGAATACGTGTCAAAGAAATCTTGACCTTCCTTTTGACTATACCCTTTTGCCACCAATCTAACTTTGTACTTTTCAATAGATCCATCAGGATAATATTTTCTTTTAAAGATCTATTTGCACCCAATGGGTTTAAACCCTTGAGGTAGATTCGTTAGAACCCACGTCCCATGTGCAAGGATTGAATCCATCTCACTTTGTACCGCTTCCTTCCACAAAGGAGATTCACTAGATGACATAGCCTCACTAAAAGTCAAAGGATCATCATTCTCCACCATGTAAGTATAAAAGTCATCTCCATAATTCTTCTCTATTCTGGTTCTTTTAGATCTCCTAACCTCTACATTGGTATCCGAATCTTCAATTCTTGGAATAGAAGATGATGAACCATCTTCTTTATGCACTACAGCTTTACTCTTTTCCTTCATAGGAAATACATTCTCAAAGAATGTTGCATCATCGGACTCCTTAATAGTATTAGGTGCATAATCCTGCCGATCTGACCCAATTACTAAAAACCGATATGCTCTACTATTTTGTGCATAACCAATGAACATCGCATCATATGTTTTTGAACCTAACTTATCCATTTTCACGTTTGGGATTTTCACTTTGGCAAGACATCCCCAAACCTTAATGAACTTCAAGCTTGGTTTTCTTCCTTTCATTAATTCATAAGGAGTTGTATTTTGTCCTTTATGAGGCACACGGTTTAAGATCATACAAGCAGAAAGAATTGCTTCTCCCCATAAATTCTTCGGTAGACCCGAAGATGAAAGCATAGAATTAATCATGTCAATGAAAGTTCTATTCTTTCTTTCTGCTACTCCATTAGATTGAGGAGAGTAAGGCGCTGTGGTCTCATATATTATTCCTTGATCTTCACAAAACTTGTAAAATTCAAGGGAACAATACTCCCCACCACGATCAGACCTTAGTCTTTTAATCCGCCTCTCCGTTTGATTCTCAACCTCCATTTTATAGATCTTAAACTTCTCGAAAGCCTCATCTTTAGACTTAAGCAAATATACATGACAAAATTTAGAATAATCATCAATAAAAGTAATGAAATATTTCATACCACCCCTAGTAATTAATCCATTTAACTCACATATATCTGAATGAACTAATTCAAGCAAACATGTAGACCTATCAATAGACCTATAAGGTTTTCTAGGTTGTTTTGCTTGAACACATATTTCACATTTATCACTAGTTACATCATGCAATTTTGGAATCAAATCAAGATTCATCATTCTTTTAATAGTATTTGAATTCACATATCCTATTCTCATATGCCACACATCAAAAGAATCAACGTGATAAACCAAAGAGTCATCTACTTGAAATAAAGAGTTATTACAAGAAACCAAATTTAGTTTAAAGAGGCCATCACACACATAGCCTTTGCCAATAAAAGTACCATGTCTAGTTATTACAACTTTATTTGACTCAAACACTAATTTATATCCTTCTCTACTAAGAAGTACTCCACTAACTAGGTTCTTCCTCACACTAGGCACATGCAACACATTACAAAGAGTTAACGTGTTCCCCGATGTAAACCGGATGTCCACATTTCCAACTCCATAAACTCTAGCCTCATAGGAGTTCCCCATCGTCACAGTCCTATCCTTTACTTCTTGATAGAAAGAAAAAGAAGAAACATCAACACCGATGTGAACAGTTGCCCCTGTATCAACCCACCAATCGGTAGATTCACATGCCAAGTTAATTTCAGAATTAGTTAATATTAACCTGTCATCTGAAGTAACCATGTTAACATGAGCAGAAGATGCAGCCCCACCATGACTATGGTCCTGACCTTTCTTCTCTTTGCACTTGTTTGCAAAATGTCCCGGTTTCCCACAGACCCAGCAAACTTTCGACTTCTTGTCCTTATGGATATTTGAACCAGGTTTGAAAGACCGATTCTTAAACTTCTTGTTGTTCTTCTTATTGCAATGAAACTTCTGTTTCCCTTCTACAACATTGGCTTGAGCACTATCTTTGACCCCAGAAGATGAGCCTTGTAAGATTTTCATCTTACCTCTATGCTTCTCTTCAATTTGTATGGCTACCATAAGATCATCAACGGACATTGCGTCCCTTTTGTGCTTCAAGTTAACTTGGAAATCCTGCCATGAGGGTGGTAGCTTGTCTATAAGCGCCGGAACTTGGAGCCTCTCGTCAACGGGAATGCCTTTCCTAATGATCTTAGCCACCAAATTCTGTATCTCAACAACCTGATCTCCAACAGATTTGTTATCGACCATCTTGTAGTCAAAATACTCGCCTACAACATATTTTTCTTCCCCTTCATGTTCCTTTCCAAATTTCTTATCAAGGGTATCCCATAGTTCTTTAGCAGATTTAGTATTCACATGCAAATCATATAACTCATTGCTCAAGACACTCAATATTTGTCCATGGCACAGTTCATCATCTTGTTTGAATTTATCACTATCAACAGGCTTAGTAGTTCCAACATCAGACGAACTAGCAGTCTTGTCAGATTCAGAAGATACAGTTTTTTCCACATGAACATCAGAAATAACATAGAATATGTTCAATTGAGTCAACCAAAATTTCATCTTTGTTTGCCATCGCATGAAATTCTTTCCATCAAATTTATCAGGCTTCAATGATTTGTCAACACCCAAAATTGCAGTAGTATTCAATCAACAAGAACAAAGAATATCTGTTTCAAGATTGTTGGGATTGTCACATAAAAGAGGGCTAAAATACTACTAAAATTATTCACATAAATTGACAAATATACACATGAAATACTAGAATGAGTATAAGAATTAGAACCAGGTTCGAGGCACGCTATGCGTTGTCCTTGAAACAGATACGCCGCCCTCCGTGCACAGGCGAATAATTGCGTTCCGTTCCCGAGATACAACGAACCACACCGTCAGTTTAAAGTTGCACTTCAAATCAAACTGACTGGATCACGATTAGCAGAGATTCTATTGCTCAATGATGGACCAAGAATCAAGAGAGAAGAAGAATGAGTTCTTTTGTTGTTTCTGTAACCCTTTTCTGTGGAAAATCGTTCTCTATATATAGAAGAACGCTGTTGGGCCTTTTCCGGAAGAAGAGACGCACTTTTCCGCAAGGAAACGGCCATTTACTCGCTGTAACCGCTTAGCCGATCGATCGTTTTATAAGCCGATCGATCGCTTTGCGATCGATCGCCTTATTTAGCCTAAAATTACGATCGATCATTTTATCGCGATGCACAAATCCTAAAATTCCAGTAACTACGATCGATCGTTTTCAAACCGATCGATCGGACCAATGCGGAAACCAAATTGCAGAAAATCACAATAACTACGAACGGTCGGTTTAACACGGTCGATCGTTACACGATCGATCGCTTATTTGCCGATCGATCGCTGCATTTTAAAGCTAATTTGTTTAATTTCAAGTCAAATTTTAACACAGTATATCTCAGAAAGCAGGGCTAGCAGCTCTACGCCTGGGGCTGGGGTACATGGGAGGTGAAGCAGTATCCACCATGGTCAAAGCATTCAAGGAGAGGCGTAACTTCTTGGCCAAGAGCTTTAGCGAAATATTGGGTGTCAAGATATCAGAACCTCTGGTGTAGCTTAGAACATGGGATTCTATCCACACTTCTCAGGTGGCGGTAGTGGCTAAATTAAGTCTTTACAATTGAGGCTGACGGATTTGGTACTATTAAAGACTCGGAATCACTTTGCCGTTTTCTGCTTGATAAAGGACAGGTATGTTGTGAACACTCTTTGCGCTTGAGAAACTTCTGTAAGTATTACCTTATCCTCGTTGGTTAATTTGAACAGGTAGCTCTTGTTCCTGGAGATGCATTTGGAGATGATAATTGCATTCTGTTTCTTATGTTGCAACTCTTTCGACCTTGCAAGCAGCTCTAGAGTATATTAAAAATGCGCTGGGTCTACTGAAGCCTGCCATGGCAGTCCACTAAATATCATATTTCTGCTACACTTCACTCATGGTTTTGGCTATCTAAAATGTATCAACATGGTTCATATAATGGATATGGACTTGTATTTGTCCATGTTCAATTTGGTCAACTATAATTTCAGCTACTGCTGATTGAATATATACATAAATGAAATATTTATCCTTTTTCAATCTGATCAAACTATAATTCCACCTACTGCTAATTGAATGTATTCTATCAAATTAAATTTCACAAATTCTTTTTTCTATGATCATTTTTACCTGTGCCTACCACCACTATTAAACATCAGAAGGTGGCATGTTTCAGTCTCTATCCAATACATTCCATCTCGCATATTACTATCATATGTGACACGTGTGGAGGAAACATGATCAAAATAAAGAACAAGTACACACTCAAGATAAGTACAAGCTCATTTTCATGTTCTTATGGAGAAGCACAGTAGACCATAATAGACATCTCATTCTTGATACATACCAAAGTCATTCTCGATCATACGCCATTTTTTTCAATTTTCACCAGCCATTCTCATACGCAAATATGATTACAAAGGTGATTATTCTAGACACAAGAAATACAGATACTTCATAGCATTGCCTTGTTACCACTCTGCCTAACTAACCTAAGCAGCCGAAAGAAAAATATTTGAAAAGTACAACTGAATTAGAAGAGCAAATATTGCATCCCTCACATTCTACAAGAGAGAACTGACCATTGAAAAGGAACAATAACTAAGTGTTTATTAAACCACCAATAGGACAAATATACTCAAGAGACCGAGCACATACCAAGAAGAAAATGGGGAATTGAGGCATGGTACTTCAGCTTGAAGCAGCTCAGTAACGGGAATAGTCAAAAACCCATGGCTCGTTCAAGAAGAGCTCTCGGCCATTCATCGGTACTACTCCAGCTGCTATGTCTTGTGCACGCTTCTGGGCAGCCTCAGATTTTCTAGCAGAGGTATCAGCATCCTGATACAAGCCACATAAAATGATGTAGGATTCACCAAACAAAACAAGACACAAGAGAAGATAGTATGAAGCTCAGAAACCAAGATGATAATGTGCATACATAGTCATTTCTTAGCAAATCATTTAAGCGAAAGCCGGAGTTTCAATTGTAAAAGCTAGTAAAATTTCTGCAATCTCAGATGGCGGCCTTTCGCAAACAGAGTGATTGCAATCCCGTTGTAAAAATTGGTGTATAGAAGAAAGAGCTTGGAATTGACGAAAATGGTGATTGTTATGAGTATCCAAATATAGGGGAAAGCAAATACATATGGAAATTGGTGTAACTTTTGGCACATAACAAAAACAAAGTCCAGAAGTATAATTGGCACTACAAGGGCAGATGAATTGTAACTCTAAATAACATAACAGGAGGAACTATTGGACAGACAAAATAGAAGAAAGAGGAAACGGGGAAATTGAAGACCTTGTGGGTCTTCCAAGCGAGCAATGGGCCGCCGTCATGGGAGGAGGCCTGTTGCCTACAGGGAGCTTCTGATGCTGCTGCTCACCGCCTCCTTCTTCCTCTGATCCGATTATTACTGTTTTTTACAGGGAAAAAGCACCAACCAGGCGTCTTATACCTAACGAGATCTCCTGAGAGCCGACCGGGATTCGAACTTCGGACCTGACCTTCTTCTACATGGACTCGAGGGCTAGGGGGGAGAGAGAGAGAGAGGGAGTCGTGAAGGATGCTGCAAGTTCTTCGCCGCCGCCGCCGCTTCCTTCCCCGAACGCCACGGCAACAGCCAGTCTCCAGAGCTCAGGTGATCTCTGAGGTGAGGGGACTCGGACAAGGTGCAGGAAACTGCTGTAGTAATACGTGGATCGGCTTTACAATTGAGTGGATCGGCTGTACGTACGTCCAGAAGATTTCATCGGGACGGGATCTCATTTGCCGCAACGTACCCATTTAAACGGCTTAAACCGTCGCACTTCGTTTCTCATTTTCAAAACGAAACCGGCAGGAGCCATTTATGGGGTACGTGGTGGCAAATGAGATCCTGTCCAGAGGTACGTACAGCCGATCCGCTCTGTTACAGTTGAGGTCCTTGGGGATGTTTGGGTTAGACCCTGCACTGAGGTGCTTAGTGTGTGTATTGGTGATGCTAACCATAGAATGCTGGCTCGCCGTTATATCGGTATCGGGCCCCATCCGATACAACGATACCGACCGGTATTAATTTTTTAAAAAATTTAAAAAATTGCCGCCTCTTTTTTTAAAAAAAGGAAAAAATAACAACTTTTCCCATTTATTTCCCATCCTAATATACATTTTTATACATATTTTGAAATCTTATACTTTGTCTAAATTAATATAACTCATTTTGAAAGTTAGATTGTGAAGATATATAGTAAAAACTAGTTTTCGACCACCGATATTTTTTTACACAATATCTCCGATATTTCGTCTCTTTGGTCGACCAATATCCGATACGGCATTCCATAATGCTAATTCGTCATTTTGAAGTAGTTCCCTATTGCCTCTGGTCCATGGAATGTCGCATCGGATATACGGAGACCAAAGAGATAAAAAATTAAAGATATATCGAAAATATTGCGTAAAAAAATATCAGTAATCTAAAACTAGTTTTATCATGTATTTTCACAATATAACTTCTAAAATATGTGATACTAATTTAGACAAGTATAAATTTTAAAATATACATAAAAACATGTATATATAATTCAAAATATGATGGGAAACGAATACAAAAGTTGATTTTTTTTAAAAAAATTATTTTTATTTCAAAAACACCAATATATTGGATCGAAACCGATATATCGGTGATATATCGACGATATTTTTAAAAATTTTAAAAATGATATTACTCCGTATCGTTTTATCAGGTGGGATCCGATATCGATATATCGGCGATACAACATTCCATGCTCTGGTCCAACCATTCCACACAATACTTATCTGTTGTGAGTAAGCCTGCTCACGAGGAGAGTCAGCTCGCAATTTTTTCCAGCTCGACTCGACTTTTGGCTCGACTCGAGCCCAACTCGACCTTTTCGAGCTCGAGCTCGAGCCATGCGATAGCTCGGCTCGACTCGATTCGAAGAAGCTCGACTCGTCAGCTCGACGTGACTCGACTCGGTATAACTCGAGTCGACTCGACTCGAGGTGGGCTGATCCTGTCAAACCTAACCAATCAGTCCCTACTCCCCCGTTCTCCTCTCTGACGGCGGCGATCCCTCCTCTCCTCTCCGACGGAGGCCACCCCCCTCTCCTCTCCCACAGTGACGACCCCCCTCTCCTCTCGGACAGCGGCGGTGACCCCCCTCTCCTCTCTGACAGCAGCGACGACCTTTCTCCTCTTCGGCGGCGGCGACGACCATTTTTACGGTGAGTAGAATATTTCTGGACATTAGAGACCTTGAAGGTTGCGTTTTTATCGGGTTTAAATTAATTCATTAGGTGCATGTTCTCTTTCAGGTCTCTTACGTATGTTGTCAAAATTTCAGTTTTGTTGCAGTTTCTTTTTATCTTCTATTTGGTAGTTTCATTGATGTTTTTTGTCTACAAATATTTGGGGATTCCAGCTACTATTGTATTTCATGTCTTATTTTTTTTTGCCAATAAATGATGTTGATTTTCTGCCATAAGTCTGTTTAAACTTCTCGATGTCTTGAAGCATTTTCTATTGATAGAATTGTAGTGGAAGTTTGTTGTTACCATAATGTTTGTGGCAATGATTGTCTGTGTATATATTATCTTTGGATTTATTTACGAATTTCTTCGATTATTTTTTAGTGTTCTGGTTTGTGAGTGTTCGATCTTGATGAGTTTCAATATGTAGAGCATTACAATATAGGTTCTGTTGTTTTGTTGTCCAACCTTTTAAAGCCTGAATATATGATTATGTTAAGTTTATGCTCTTCTCCATTTGTGAATTAATATTGTCATGTTTAACCTCCGTATTAATAGTCCAATTGGGCATATGGGACTATTAATATGGAACAGAGGGTGCATGTCTATTAAGTTTCTATTTCTTATTCCTTTTGTTTTTATGTGATCTACTACAATCATTTGCTTACTTTTGTGGAAATAATTGTGAGAAAGCATCATGATTTATATTAATAAACAATTTGGATTTTAATTGCGATTATGTGATTTTGCCAAAATTGAAACTAGGAATTTTTAGTATAGAAATTCGTTATAATGTACTGAGGAATGAAAGCAAAAAAAAATTGATTTAATATGTATTATCAAGTTACACTAATGTTTCTAGTTTAGACTCTTACTGCATAAGTATTTAGTCAGCTATGGGCGTGGTCCTTTGGTGCATAAATTTTATTCAGCTTCATGAATGCCTACATTTCCATCCATTTATTTGACATAAATTGGTGTTCTTTGATCTCTAACTTCTCCATTGTTTGGTACAGGATTGAGTATGGCTTCAGGGTTAGGTTCTTGTAATGCTACATCTGCTACTCCTCAAGAACCAACTCCGACTCCAATGGATGCAGATCATGCAAACGTACAAGAGCACAATGCAGATGGAGTAAATGCAGCGATGAAGTTGGGAATGAAACTGATGATGACACTAAAAGTCTACATTTGAGTCCTATGGAGAGATTGATGAAAACTACAAATGGTGCCCTTCTAATGAGGAGTGGATAAAATAGGAAGAAATTGAGGGTGTGTTGGAAGTTTTTTATAAAGCCACCAAACTTTTCTCTGGGACAAAGTATCCTACTGCAAATTTGTTTTTACCTATGGTCTCTAGAATCAAGGGAAAATTAGATACCACCTCTCATGGAAGTTTTGGACATTTGGCAAGTATGTTGGAGCCAATGATTGCAAAGTTTGATAAATATTGGTTTGAGTGCAACATGGTTTTAGCCATAGCATGTGTCCTAGACCCTAGGTACAAAATGTAAATGGTTAGGTTTGCATTTAAGAATGTTTACGAGAGTCCAAGTGGGATAAGGGAAGAAGTCGATAAGGTTCATAAGACTTTGTTTGAAATATTTGCACTTTATGAGGAAAAAATAAGAAGTAAACATGTAGAATCACTAGATACTGCTTCTTCTAGTCATTCTTCCCCACAGGGGATGGATTATGATGATGCATTTATAAGTTCGTGGAAGAGGAGGGGGAAACAACAACAAAGAGATCTGAGCTTGAATCATACTTGGAAGAGCAAATTCTAAGATTACCCCCAAATGGGTCACCATTTGTTGTTCTAGAATTTTGGAAAATTGCCTCTGTGAATTATCCCACATTATCGGTCATGGCCCGAGATATCCTTGCAATTCCATTATCAACAGTGGCATCTGAATCTGCATTTAGTACTGGTGGTAGAGTTGTCAGTGATTACCGTGCGAGTTTAGCTTCTGAGACGGTTGAGGCTCTAGTATGTACACAAGATTGGTTCTGCCCCTTATATGAAGATGAAGGGCTTGAAGATGACAAGGAAGAAGATTGATGATAAGAAATTACTTCAAGTTTCTTCAAGTTTCTTTGTCCTAACAATCATATATGCTCTAATACTTGATATTTCTTGCACAGATTAGTTAAGCGTGAGACTCTGAAACTTGTCAAGTCAAGCTTGTCAAGTTAGGTTGCTCAAAATCTCTTGTTTGTATTGTTAGTATTTTGAGTTGTCAGATCACACACTTCTAATATTGTAATTTTTTGTCATGTCAGCATTTAAAGCTAGTAATAGATTCTATTATTTGGGCATTTCGACACACTGAAAGAAACATAGCTGAAACTGGCGTCCTTCTCCTATTAGAAATGTTAAAGAACTTTCAGGTATGGTTTCTGTTTACTTCTGTAACAATTGTATAGCAAAAACCATTCCTTTCCAGAGGCAATATTTAACTGTGCTAGCTTAGATTACTGGAGCAACATTAGCAAAAGGATGATATGCTTGTAATCTTGCAGAACATTGATGATCAACTTCCGTTTCTTGTTAGGTTTCTGCGAGGTTGAACTTAGATGGCATGATTTCAGTAAACTTACGACTGTCTCTATCTGATCCAAATTATTCTCACTCTCACTACCCAAACTTGGTGAATAATTGTTGAGATCTTCAGATACATCTAAATGATTAGTATCTCATCTCCATATAAAGTTTTCAGTGGAGATACTATTGAGCAGTTTTTGTGTTTGTTTTTTAGTTTTTGTCTGAAAAGCGCTACATAAATTCTTACTTTACTCCAATGAGCTGAATGTATAATCTAATCAAGACAGAATATATATATATATATATATATATATATATATATATATATATATATATATATTTACTGCTTCCAATTGATTCAAATAAAGGGTAATTTCAAATGAGAAGTAGTGGAATTGGAAATGATTCTATTTCATGAGAACTGGAGCCTGAGTGCTGATTTAAGAGTTGAAACCTGAAAGTGTTCAATATGATATTCCCTTGAATTTGCATGGTCACACTATTTTTTTCTATATCGAACCACGTGAGTGCATGTGGCAATCAGCATTTTTATTGTTTGGGTCTGAACTCTGAAGGTTAGCCAGCACTAGTAGTAATACAGCCTTGACTGTGTAGAAAAGGAACTTTCACTGTTGAACTCCTATTTTCTTGAATATCATGTCAATTTATCATTTGTCGGAGGTGAAGTATTCCCTCACCTACAAGTGAAGTGAGTCAGAGGTGAAGTATTCCCTCACCTACAAGTGCAGTTGTTCTTTTTTTCACAAGTTTGAAATGTGATGAAATCTTTTTTGATAGAGTTGATAACTTACCACTGGAGGTTTCCACTTGTAAGTTACTGCAAATTAAAAATGTGATTTTTTATTTGTCATGATTATGGTAATTGGTGAAGCATAATTTGTTAACGCTGCTTAATATTCTTGTTTTTCTAACTATCATGCTTCCTTGTTAAAGAAACAATTGCTTTCATCTATAATTTCTCTAAAATATTTATCGTTTTTCTGCCTACAGATTGTTCTTGGGGGGCCTAACGACAGAGTGCCTAGTAGTACATGACAAAATTTTGGTTGATTTTTCTCACTAATGTAATTTTCTTACTGTATGTGCTGAGTTGTGAGTTGGGCTGTTAGCCATTATGTATTTGCATATTTGATCAAATTGGAAGAGAGCAATAACTTCCAATTTGTGTCAATTGAGGCTTCCAATGGTTTTGGGATGCTTCTCACGTCAAGGCTGTCTTTTTGTTTGCCTTTGTTTTTGTATGAGTGATTTGCCTTTGTAATTATAAAATGTGGCACGCTCATGGTAGAGTTGTTTGCCTTTGTGATATTGATCTGCCTTTGTAATTATGGAATATAATGGGATCATGTGATCTGCCTTTATCCTAGATGCATCTAACCACTGGAAAATGTAATGTAAGTATTAAATAGTTGTAATTGGTTACAGAATCTGATGAGAGTTATAGAGGGAGTGATCGTTTAAATATAAAACCCTTGCAAGTGCACAAGGTAATTGTACTACAGTGAGTATTAAAAAATCGTCGAACCTCAGGGACGGATGAATGATTTACCAAATTCAATTGAAAGAAAGTTTGTTTTAATTAATCTAGAGAAAGCAATAAAATTTAACTACTTTAAAACGGATTTTAATTAATATGGAGAAGATACCAAGACAAAGAATTCACCACTAGATATGAAATTACTACTCTCAATTATTATTACGCTTAAATTGACATGATACTGTAACTTTTGTTCATGGTTAGACACACAAATCACAATGAATTCACTCACGTTCTTGGTCGGACACGAGAGTTCATCCACTATAAATTATTGTAGCTAATTCTATCCTTGGTCGGGCATAAAATTATCATTTGGGCTAATGATCCTATCCTTGGTCGGGCATAGAATTAACACCAACCTACTTTTAGCTAAGCATAGGAATTAAAAAGATCTAATTTCATGCATATCAATCAAGTCTATGGTCAAGCACTCAAAAGAAACTCATGAAATAGCATTAAACATGAATCATATCAACTATATTAAATAAAATAATCAAGAGTAATAAAACAAATCTAGGGCTTCATCTACGCCTTCGACATGAATTTAGCTAGCCATCGGACGAGGAGAACACTGCTGATTTGTCGGAGTCATTTTGCACAATTCACCAAAAATCACTGTTCACAGCATTGTAGCAAAGATCACTGTTCATCGTCTTCTCCGATCAGCCGTTTACTGTAGCAATGAAAAATTGCACTGTAGCAGTTGCAAAATTCAGTCTTTTCCAGCCAAAATCGTAGCTTTCTCTTCCCTCCTCCGGCCTCCTTCTCCCTATTCACTCCTTCCGGCCAAAGTCCCGCCGGAATCCGGCGGAACAGCAGCGGAAAGCCTCTGGTTTTTCTGGCCGAAACCGTTCTCTTTTTCTCTCTGTTTGACCGCCGGGTGTCCTCTCTAAGCTCTCTTCTTTTTGGTCAGGAGTCCTCTGCTTTTATAGACACCAATCCCGTCCCAAATCGAGCACAATCCAATTCCAATTTGAAGTGGAATCGAGCCCAAATCCGGCACCGACTTTCCTATTCCGGCACTATGTTTTTGGTTTCCTTCCCGATTGAGCACGGCTCTCGTTGTGGGCTCGTCGACCGCCACCATCTACTATCTCCGTCGCCGTCTTCACCGTTGCCAGCCTCACCGCCGTCCATCTCCGCCGGAGCTCAGCCCACGCCAGCGAGAGCTCGAGCGCTGCTCTGTTCTGGACGGCCCGAGCATCGGCTCGGGTCAGGTTTCTATTTTTTTTCTTTTTCTTTAACCGAACTATTGACCGGCTGAACCGAACCGAAACCTTTTTTTTTTCTTTTTTTTTTCTTTATTAAACGAAAACCCGTTGTATTGATCTCATCCATCCAATCTCATCTTGACGGTTCTTCTCTTTAGTCATACATCTTTCGCGTGCTATATTTCAAATGATCATAACTTTTTGCTCAGAACTCCGAATTGCGAACAGTCAGTGGCGTTGGAAAGCTGACTTCGTGAACTTTAATATGAAGCTTAAATAAGTCCCATCAGAGATATGCAATTAAAGTAATGAATATTCAATCATTAGAGTCGCGTTTCACCGCTATTCTGCATATTACTCTTGTTTTCTACAAAAACTAAAAATTATATTAAAGTAGTAGAAATTCAATCAAACACTAGCATAAACATAAGTTTAAGAGATAATAAAATGCATATTTCATGTATAGATCAGGGAGGCAAAGAGCTGTAGGCTTGTAGCATCTTTCTAGTACGAAGGAAGGAATCTGTGATTCTGATTTAAACAAAAATATTTGGAAATGATAAGATATGAGGAACTTTCTACACTGGAGTTTAAGATTTGAAACATTTTGCAAAAGGACAGCTATCGGTCGTTGTAAAACTATTTTTCTGCGTAGTAGCATCAAATGAACAATGATAAACAAACTTCAGAAGCACCACACTTAGTTACAGCTGGAAATTATCTCCCCTTGTATGGACTTTGATCAAAGTAAGCAAAAGAAAGAATCTTCAGCTATTCGGTGGTTAGCAATAACTTCTAATACTAGCAAAATTTGACCCTTCGGCCTCCACACTGCTTTAACTCTTTGTCACTGGTTTCTCGAGAACAGCTAATATATGTACATCTCTTGTGCCTCATATGCTCTATCTAATTTCTTCCCTATGACCCACTTGGCCTTATTAAATCCCACAACTTCTATAATAGGCACATAAACATTCTCCAGCTGAACTTCCAAACAAAAGAAATGATCTAGCCAGAACAAACCAGCAGGCCACAAGACTATAAGTATCAAACAGAACAAAGCTCAACATCTCAGTTGGGATCCAGTTGCTCAACATATGCATGGATTGAACTATATATAAAGTGTTGTCAAGGAATGGCAGTCTTTGGGACACACAAATAAGTGGGATCACTCCTCTTGAAGCAATGAATCTGCAGAATGGACCATTGAAATTCATTGTTGTTGCCACCATGGTTACACCTTTCTCCTTCATCCTGACTGCAAACGTGCCTGACCCGCTACCGATGTCCAGCCCGATGCGAATGGTCCCATTTTTCCCAGCCATTGTGATCAAAGCAATCCTTGCAATCGTCAAAGCGTTTTTCCTTACCACGATTGATCAAGCACATGTAGTTCTTGCAAGTGTAGTGGCTCCACAGAACAGACGAATCCGTAGGGTGGACCACATACAATTGGGAAGCGGAGATGGAGGCCATACTGAGTGAAGAGTTTGACAGCTCTCAGCCTCTATTGAAGATTTGAAGGCTTTAAGTAAGAAATGGTGGAGCCAATGCCTATGTTCTACTGTCACCGGCCACCTCAACGCTGCCCGCCTCCTCCTCGAGAGCGGCACCATCTGCTCCGAGCACACCTTCGACAGTTTGATGGAGATCGATGCCACTATGCTGCCCTCAACCTCGCCGTTCGTAGGCTGCTTAAGCTCTTCGAGGTACGGCCCCCGCCCCACGCCCCGCTCCCCTCCGCCCTCTGCGACACCTTCCTCGCCTGCCCCTCCCGCCTCCAATCATCATCCCCTTCTACCAACAGGGGTCGAGCTCGATCTCGATCTCGAGCCAGGTTCTCGAGCCGAATTCGAGCGCGAGCTCGAGCCGAATCTAGGTATGGGATAGTCGAGCTCGAGCTCGAGCTCGAGTCGAGTTTAAGAATTAGAGCTCGACCCGAGCTCGAGTTGTAATTCCAAGGCTCAACTCGAGCCACATTTCTAAAAATCGAGCTCGAGTCGAGCTGAGTCTAAACTCGACTCGACCTCAGCTCGTGAGCACCATTAGTTGTGAGATCTTGTTTTGCACGACCCCCCATATCACAACTGTTTGTTTTTTAGATCAAGGGCCACATAAAGATGTAAAAGGGAAAGTGAATTCATGGAAAATCACCTAAATTTCTTGGCGTTTATGGACAAAATGAACAAAAACTGGACATATTTCGGACAATCATGAAAACACTTTGTGCATAGCTAGAAAAATGAGTTCTTTTCCATATTACCTAGTGCCACTACTCAATTTTCCATATTACCTGGTTTTTCTAGTAAAATCCCATATAGCTTGGAATTGACACCTAGACTACTGAAAATGCCCTTATTCGCCGCAGAGTCGTGTGTAAATACACACGATCCCCTCGGCTCGTTCATAACAAGAAAAGGCGACGATTTTCCAGCTAATCGGAGTCTTTCACGTCCCCCCACGGCTCCACGCAAACCGCATAGTGAGCGATTTTGAACGATTTGGGGCGAGGAAGAGTAGGTAAGGCATAGTGTTTCGGCTGGCTAGTGGAAAATGTCCTTGTGTCGCAGGCGAGCAAAGGCAAAAATTAGCATGAAGAGTTTCCCGGGCAACGATGCCTCATCGGAAATGAAATACACCTGGAGAATAATATAAAATAATTGATAAGGTACAATCCTTACTAATTTTTCTCTAAGAAGCTCCAACTTTTCGATTTTTTTATTTGGATTAGGGCATGTAAGCGCATACATGACTTTTTGCCAGGTCGTGTACATGACTATATCCCAGGGCATGTGTGCGCATACACGACGTTATTGTAGTGTGTGTACGTGAAAATACACCTTTATGCTAGCGTGTGTATGTGTACACATTATAATATTAAGTCGTGTATGCGCATACATGACTTTTCTGTCTTCATGTTTTTGTGTACACAATATAATATAAAGTCGTGTATGCGCATACATGACTTTACTGTCTTCGTTTTTTTGTGTACACGCTATGTTTCATTTTTTTCTACCTATCTCATTGCAGATGAATACACAAAGAGGTGACTTAAACGACAAAATACCAACGGATGAGGAGGAGGATAATGAATTTATACTTGCACCGCGAGAACAAAAGAAGAGGGCGAGGAAGACGCCCTTAGAGATCCCCCTAAAGAGAACTTATAAAGAGCGACCAGTTGTTCGGATGCATTGTCAGCCCGGAGTGCTGAAAAAATGTGTAGCCCTCCTACAGCGTAACCAAAGATGCGCTAAACTGATTCAGGAAGCAAGATTTGCCGTCATTTTCGAAGCTCAGGAGGTCATACTTTCTAGTAACCTCGTTGACAATTTGGTGTTTGGGATGAATCAGCCAAGGTCTTCAACATAAAGGGGAGGTCGCTAAATTTCACAAAGCAAGAAGTTGCTCTTATCACTGGATTGCCGGCACACGGCGAAAATGTTGAGATCGTTCCAGCTAAGGGCATTCGACCCCAAGGGGAATTCTACAGGAAGTACTTCTCCTTGAGGAAAGTGAATAAGTTGTACATAGAGAAAATGATTGACAAGCTTAACGATGAAGCAATGAAGATGGCAGAGGATGACATGGCAAAAATGATCATCTGCCTCGTCTTCTCCAGAGTGCATGTGTACACGAATAAAAATTCAAGTCGTGTATTCGAGCACACGACTTTCAGTTAGCGTGTGCATGTGTACACGACTGGAAATTCAGGTCGTGTATTCGAGAACACGACTTTCAGTTGACGTGTGCATGTGTACAAGACTGGTAATTCAGGTCGTGTATTCGAGAACACGACTTTCAGTTAGCGTGTGCATGTGTACACGACTGGAAATTTAGGTCGTGTATTCGAGAACACGACTTGTATAGTTAGCGTGTGAGTTTGTGAGAATTTCAAATCTTACCTCGCAGCTTGAAGTGAAAAATCTTCATCTCTTCCTCCTTCAACTGCTGATGTATTAATGTCCGGGTTGGAAGGTCTCTCCTGTGGTGTCTTACTGGCTAGCCTCACTTCTGCTCCGGTATCCTCTCGTCTTCCTTATTTGAACTGGAATTCATTTCCTTATTGCTAGTGGAAGTCCTCTCCACATACAGGTCCAGTACTCCATTTGTGCCTCTCTTGTAAATGAGAAATATTGTGACTAGGACATTATCGTCCTCAAGGACGTATGAGGATGCAGATGAAACAAGATATGACAAAGACTATGTACACTACAACAAAATTGGCTTTTAACGACCGATTTTTTTTGACAGAAAAAAATCTGTTGATAATTCTATCATTGGCAACAGAACTAAATCTGTCGTAAAAAGAACTCCATTAGCGGCGGATTTTGTTTGGTGGATATTTATCCGTTGGTATTAAAATTTATTACGACAGATATTTACGGCGGAAAATTATCCATGGGTAGAAAGATGTTTGCTTCGACAGTTTATTTCTGCCGTAAAAATTCTGTTGAACAAAAACGCCCGTCCGTTACCCCATAAAAGCCCCCATCCCTTCTCCCTCCCCCGTGCCCTAGCACCGGCCCTTCTCCGCCATCCCTTCTCCGTCGTGGTACCCTTCTCCGGCGTACTCTATCGTCTCCGGCAACTCCTCCGACGACGACGCTCCTCCTCAGGTACGCTCCCCACCCCCAATTTCTTGTTTTTTTCTCAGCGGAGGGCTGTGGATGGCGAGGAGCAGCACCACTTGCTCCGCGGCCAGGTGATGGAGCCACCTCTTTCTCTGTTTTCCTTTTTTTCTTCAGATGTTTTGCTTTATGTTATTGTTCTTCAATTTGCATCCCATATTCTTGATTACTAGATTCTTGATTGCTAGATCAAATGTACCAAGTTGGGACCTTGCTTCTCAGTATTTGAATGAGTCTGTAGCACGTACAAGTAAGAAGCTGAATTATGTTATTTCCAATCTTCTGCAGCTGAAATTAATTCAATTTGGACAACCTAATTCCAGTTGGAGGGAGTCAATGAAACCTGTCTGCATTTGAAAATGGGTGAAATTTGTTGGACAAATTTCACTGTCTTTCGTGTTTTTGATCGTGCGGGAGCAAAGTCAGCCATGTAATGATGGACCATTTTTCTTCAAATGCAGACAAGCCTCATTGGACCGAAGGAGTACGTTAATACCAATCTTATGTAGCCAAAATTAGCTCATCGTAGAAAATGGAATGTTAATACTAATTCTGGATGGAGAGTATTTTGTACTTATTAGGCGTGGAATCCAAATGCCTGCTAGACCTAATTGTTTAAACTGACCGGTCTAGTTGTTTGAGAGGTTTATTATCTCTAATTGTAGATTACATGCATTTGTTTCTGATTGTTTAGGTATTGTTTGTCAGATTTTTGAGCAATTGCAGAGCCGTTTTTCTTCGGGGCTGTCTCTACCTCAGATTTGTGAGAATTTTACAAAAGCAGCATATGATCCTCGCATTGTTGGTGTATATCTTCAAATAGAACCTCTCAGCTGTGGGTGGGGAAAAGTTGAAGAGATCCGAAGGCATATACTGGATTTTAAAAAGTAAGGTAAATTGTATGAATGTAGCTTTTTTTTTTTGAAAGAACGCTATCTTGGAAATTTTGACTTCTTCAAGCTACTCTTTGACAGGGAAGTTCATTGTCTGTTATATGCCCAAATGTGGCGAGAAAGAATATTATCTTGGCTGTGCTTGTGGAGAGCTCTATGTCCCTCCCAGTGCTTATGTTGCACTATATGGTTTGACAGTTCAAGCATCTTTTCTAGGGGTTAAGTTAATTAGTGACATTGACCCTTCACTTAAGTATTACTCACTCCGTCCATCCTAATTGTCCTATTTGTTTATTCAAAATTATGTTCATCTTGAAAAACCAAACAGGACACTTAATATGGGTCAGGAGCAGTTAAATTTAGTGCATCTCACTTCCTAATCGTCAAAACATTCCTCTTCATGGTAATTCCACTTAAGACCTATAAGGTCAGTTTAGTGGATTTTGGCACCTAACAATGATTTGAGCTGTTCAAAATATTGTATTGAAGCTGGGGACTTTCTATTCGAGTTTCTTTTGCTCGGTATTCTGTTTAGAGTTTAGGCTTGCATACCGTTAACTCCTTTGGTAGCACTCTGTGTTCAGGTGTTCTTGAAATGGCCGGAATTCAACCAGAAATTCAGCGCATTGGTAAATACAAAAGTGCCGGTGATCAACTATCACGAAAGAGTATTTCAAAGGAAAACTTTGAAATGTTGTCAAGGATACTTGATAATATCTACGGGAATTGGCTAGATGTTATTTCTTCTTCTCAAGGTGATCATTGTTGCTATCCACATTTCAGTTTTTACTGAACCTATGGCAAGATGTTCTGACACGATTTTTTAGTTTGTTGAACCTTCAGTTTTTTATCACTTCAGAGAAGAAAAGGATGGAAACTGAAAACTTCATCAATGAAGGTATTTATAAAGTAGAAAGACTCAAAGAAGAGGGTTACGTAACAGACATTAAATACGATGATGGACATCTTTTTGTCTTGGCTCTTTTTGTTTGTTATTGTCAGAATATATAATTTGGACATCTAAGTTGTGTTTAATTTTGATGTCAAATAAATGTGTGTAGTAAATCCAATATTTGGGAAAGCTTGTATGCTCTTCTCTTTAGACCAATCTACATGTAGCATCTCATGAAAATGCTCACCCGAAGTCCCTTATCTGCATCTACATACCATCGACTTCAGGATGTGTGTCCTGGCCATTCCACCAAGACCTCATTGGTTCTGTAATTTATGTTTTGTTGACCTTAGTTTATATAGTGTTAAAAACTGATTCTCAAATAGTGTTGCATCTTGGTTTTGCTTGTCTAGATAAAGAGATAAATGAAGTGTAAATTTATTGAGCTTGCCAACAAATGTCTTTTATCTTCGTGGAATCTATGATAAATGAGCTGCCTAGATCTATCTTATTTGGCTATTGCGGAACTTATTTTCTGTTCTTCATATAAAGCCGAAATATATTTTCTGGAACCATGTAGGTTGTCTCAATGTTGAAGGGCAACTGGGGCAGAAAGACAAAAATTACCTCAGAGCACTCTGTTTCTATGCCTTGTGCAGATGTCAGTTACGGGATGCAGAATTGGCAAGCTATGAAAAAGATTATGTTATAAAAGAACTTAAAGGAGGTCAAACTCAGCAGGGTGTTGAGACAGATTGAAACACAAGCATTAGAGATGAGCCAACAAGAGAAGTTGTTGGTTAGTCTATTTCCATCATTATTTTTTCTTGAAAATTTGGTGTGGATGCCTCTTATAGCTTGCATACACAACAATTTACCGATGCTTTTCTGTGAATGTGCTCATTTCTTGAGTTTGCTCCTATCTATTTTAATGTGTTACATTAAATATCATTTACTTGCAATGATTTGTTATTTATAGTATTTTTCCTTAACACCCTGACAGACACAAATCCTGCATAATTTTAGTATTTTGGTATCAACAGAGGTTGTTTAGATAGTTCCTTTAAGCTTCTGTTTTATTTTATGTATCATCAGTGTTGAAGTAATCAGATTGCATGGCCCTCCAAGAGTATTTGTGTGTTAATTTAGACAGTGCAAGAAGAGTTGCGGTGAAGCACATTGAAGAATTTGTGCTGAAATTTTCAGATCCACCCGCCTTCTTTGTTCCTGCAACATTCTCTACACCAGCATCTTTAGCACAAGTTGCAGAAGCAGCATGAATACAATCAGGACATCTAATAAGAGATTTCAACCAAATTTGTAATTTTTTTCTTGGCAACATTGTAAAGTTTGTTATTTATCAATAAAAAATTATTTATTATTGTTCTTTTTTTTTATATATATTAAAATGGCTTTTATTGGAGGAACAAAACCGTCGACAAACCTCAATAATCCGTCGTTAGCCATATTTAGCACAGTAGTAGCATAAAGCGGCTGTTTTTTTTTATTCTTTTGAAATCTGTACCGACAGATAAAATCTGTCACAAATGACCTAACACCGTCGCAATAGGTGTTCAACGGAGTCTAGAGTCCATCTTTTAAACTGTCGCTAAATGTTTATACCGACGGCATAAAACCGTCGACAAAATATATTTGCCACAGAAATAAATCCGTCGGTAAAACTGTTGGTAATGATATTAGCGACATATTACTATTTTTTCGTCGAAATGTCATTAGCGGTGCCACTTATAACGACAGGGCCACTGGCGGAAAAAAACCGTCGTTATAAATCTGTAGCGACAGATTATAGACTTTTAGCGACAGTTTTGGCCGCCGTTAAAAGTCATTTTTGTTGTAGTGGTACCAGATGCAGACTTCAGGTGTAATCTTTCTTCCACTTGCTTCAACAGTTCCAAGTACTTTACTTGTGTATCAATAGTCATGAACTTCAGTTTCCCGCCCACATACCCATCAGAATTTGTAAACATTCCGTTGTAGTGTAAGCACATAGGTATCTTTTCCATAACTACCTGACAGTACAATCCCCAAATAATTAAAAACCCATGAAGTTTTAAACCGTATAAGAGTGAAAACCATCGTGTATGAGTCATGTGTACGGACACACGACTTTCATTATAGTCGTGTGCACGCACACACGATAACATACAATTCAACTTTCTTATTTGGAACCAATTTTCAATGTAAAAAGCATTGTTGTTGTTTTAATTAATCTCTTAATTTTACTCGTAAGTGTACGAATCGTGTTTGGAGTATAGTCGCACAATTCTTACGAGGTCGAACCCACAGGGACTTGTGTTTTTGGAATTCTAATTCGAAGATCAGATTATTACCCTTGTTGAAGAATTAAATTGATTTGATTCACTATAACTACGACTAATCGAAGACTCAATGCAATTAAACAGCTTTAACTAAGAAATTAATCTAAAGGCAATTAAATAATCTATGAAAAAGAAACTAATTGACAAATAAAAATTGAAACTTTACTCAAGAATGTAAAACTCTAGGGCATAAGAATCAGCACATGACAATCATAGGAATATTTCTTTTAAAATCAGCAATTGTTTTCACGATTATCTCGTAGAGAATTGGAATTCAATCTATTCTCTTACGAAAAATTTCAGCATTAAAGCATATAGATTTTTTTTAAATAGAATTTTGCATTCTCTTGCATATCAACAGATGAAATTCAAATCATTACATGTATCCATCATTTGATAAATCACAAGTAATATCTAAATAGCATGTTCAACATATAGCCCAATGCAATTAATTTGAGAATAACAATCGTTAAAACGCATTAATTTAGGCAAAACAATTGCATCACATGAATACCATTCCTACAACTAATCATGGCTTCATCTCAGCCCTAGACAGGGATTTAGCTACTCATACTAAGGAATTTAACTGTAAACTGAAAGGATTTCATTAGAATTAAAGGTAAGATCAACTTACAGGTATTTGTTGGAATAAAGAAAAAATAGAAGAATTACTGTTCTTCTTCCCAGAGAGTTACTGTTCACCGTAACAGTTCAATACAAATCTTTTCTTCTAAACAGCCCAGCAGCAACAAGGAATGAAATGGAAAATAAAAACAAGAACAAAATTGAAATCGAAATTTGAAAAGCTCTGGTCGTCTCTTCTCTGTCGGACGCTCTTCTGCTCTCTGTTTTTATACACCCCAAGAACAGTTCGTTGCTTTCCTGAAATCAGCAGCCTTCCAAATCTCAATCTCGTCAGAAAGTCTTTCCTTTGCATGTGCCTTCTAAATCAGTCAAGTTGCAATTGATCTGCCTCCAATCCCGTCCAGATTTGTAATAAAAATCTCGTCTTTAAACTCCTCAAAAAAAACGGGATCACCCAAAATGAAGTTTTCCAAATCTAGCACCAATCTGCCCATTTTCAATCCTCAATTGAAACAGAAATTGTAGCAACTTACCATTCCGAAATACCTTCAAAGCTCAATTTACCCGATTCGCCTCACAACCTTCCCGATTTGGTAGTTTCCAAATCGAGATGCTTCGTTCTGTTGTGCTGTTCCTCGCCGAAAAACCATCCTATGCCAGCTCTGCCGCTTCTACCTCCGTCTCCGTCGAGTGCTCTCGCCGTCAGCTGGTTTGCCATGTTCTGATTTCTCCAGTCGTCGAGGCCATAGCCGCCGTCAGGTTCTGCTCCCAGTTCGAACCATGTCCACCCATCTTGCCGTGTCGCCGTCTTCGAGTGACCGCCGTCAGACCCTCATCGCCGGAACCCAGCTGTCGCCCATCTTCGCCGGAACCCAGAGCTCCACCGCCATCCTGATTTCGCCATGAGCGCTCTCTGTTTCAGAAACAGAACACCCGAGCCAGCGGCTCGGGTTATCTTTTGTTTTGTTTTTTTTTATTTTCTTTTTATTTCAGTGAACCGGTCCAACGAACCCCTCTTGTTCAATTGCTTGGGTTAATACCCGTTATATCAATGTCGACCACCGGATTAAATCTGAACGACTCTGTACTCTAATTCCACGCCTGTCTTCTCTTGACTGACTCATCAACGGTCCAGATCTTCTCTGCGCGTGATCTCAGATCTTGGGTTGCTTTGGCATTTTAAAACACGTCTAATGGCTTCACTTTTGGCTGTTCAGCGGTACGAGCATGCGAACCTATACAAAATAAAACATGTCCCAAATTAGACGCACCAAATATTTATAAAATTACGGAACAGTGTTAAATTGAGCAATTTAGAGAGCCTTATTCGTTTAATTCCTAATTACTTAGAAAATTACCAAAATTCACTTTATTCCTCATTTTAATTAGAAAACATGACTAACAAATAGGTAAAAAGGCATATAAAAATGTGTATTTTTCATGCTTAACAAGCATTTTATTTAAACTTGACGTACCATTTTTATTCTACGATATCTCCGTTGTAGTTGTTTTTGCATACAAAGCTCTTTCCCAGTCTCTCTCGCTAGTTTTGTTGCTTTTCGGCGTGAGATCTTCTTTTCAGGGTTGGAAGGCGCTGACGGTGATATGGTCCGCAGTGTGATATGAAGCTTCGCCAGAATGCCTTCTTCCCCAACTAGATGCTCCCGCAAAGCGCTAAAATGGGGACTCAAGGTGCAGCCATGCTTATACCTACTATAGCTGAGGGTATTTTGGGTAGTTTTCAGGCAATATAGAAGGAATGGAAAGATTCCACGTAATATGAGAAGAAGGGTAGTGGTGCCAGGTAATATGGAAAAAGCTCCAGAAAAAGCGACGAAAGTACCAGTTGTTGAAACCCATTTGAAGAATTAAGCCTAGGAAAAGTTTCGTGGGTTTGTTCGGAAAGACTAAGGTGACAGTTGGATAGAGAAAGTGTGAAGAATGATAATTTCGTGTGAATCGTCTATTCGGATTTGTGTTTGGATGTAGTATGTGAAGAGTGGCAAGAATCATGAATTTTTCTTACAAGTTGACGATTATACTAGACTTGGATAATTCTTCTTCTGCACCCGAACTATCATAAGCTAGTTGATCTGCACATGAATTATATATTTTATTAGCCCTTAAACTTATATTTATGTTAATGTTTGATTATATTTAGTGATACTTTAATATAGTTTTTTGTTTTTGTAGGAAAACAAGAGTAAGATGCAGAAATGAGGTGAAAATATGACTCCAATATTTGAATCTTCATAACTTCGTGTACATATTTCTGATTGGACTGATTCAGGCTTGATGTTGAAGTTCAAGAAGTTAGCTTTCTAACGCCACCGACAGCACAATTCAGAGTTCGGAGTAACAAGTTATGACCATTGGAAAATTAGCCTGCAGGAATAAACCGAGAGAACGATTGATCGTTCCGTATTGACGATCGATTGTCGTGTGCGCAAAAGTGATTTTTGACCTATTTTGACTCGGATTTGGAAGGGGATTTTTGTGTTTCCTTCCCAACTATATAAATTGGCCTTAAGAGGAACGTGGAGAGTATTAGAGAATATATCTTGGAGGCTAGAGAGGACCAAGAAGAAGGAGTCTTTTGGAGCTAAAGAAGAAGTGATTCATTCATGCCAATGGATCTATCAAATCAGGTTTTTCTTTTCTCTCTTTCTGTGTGTAGGTAAATTCTTTGTCAAGGTTAGATGAAGCCCTAGATGTGTATTGCTACTCTTTCTTGTTTAACTTAATAGAGTTGATATGATTCATGTTTAATGCTATTTCATGAGTTTCGATTGAGTGATTGACTATAGACTTGATTGATTATGAATAGAATTAGATCTTGTTAATCCTTGTGTCTAACCAAGAACAAGTTTGTGATTGATTTTATGCCCGACCAAGGATAGAATTAATTACATGATAGTGGATGAACTTTCGTGTCCGACTAAGAACATGAGTGAATTCATTGTGATTTGTGTGTCTGACCATGAACACAAGTTACCCTATCATATTAACTTACGCCAATAATAATTGAAAGTAGTAATTGCATATCTAGTGGTGGATTCGCTGCCTTGATATTTTTCTATATTGGTTAAACTCAGTTAATTTAGTTAAAGTTCATTGCTTTCTTAGATTAAATCAAAACTGCAAGTCTCTCTTGAGTTTAGTAAAGTATTTAACCATCTCTGAGGTTCGACAACCATTTAATACTCGCCGTAGTACAATTGCCTTGTGCACTTACAAGGGTTCTTATATTGAAACGATCACTAGTTCACCTTCTTCAGCATGTGTCCCTATGCAAATTGATGGCAGGGGTAGTTGCGAACATTTCGTGTATGATCACGTCTCCCTCACAAAGTCCGAACCGAGCGGCTCACCTGACCGAGGCTAACGTCCTAACCGAACCGGATTTTCTACCAGTTCTGATTTTTCATAGTCGGACCGGCTGGCCCGGTCCAGTTTTCTAGACCATTCTGCAAACAAAAACCACCCCTAGACTCTTTCCAGAATTGACGAACAATTTTAAGAATCAGCCAATCAATTCTCTATCCAAACATCCTCTAGAAAATGTGGCAATGGGGAGCATCTGGTCATGTTAACCGAAACCGTTGGCACTTGGCAAATAGATGATGTTTCCTAAAAGAAAGTCTAAATTCATAGAAAAAATAATAAAACAGTCCACGATGTGTAGATCATGGAATGTGCTTGAGGTGCGAAGTTCTATGGAGACAAGGGACCAAGAAGGATGCTCAAAGAGGACACTGTACTAGCATTTTTATTTTCTTTGGTTTTACAGGTTGCCCCAGCAGCTTACAAGTAAGACATATGGGGCCCCGTGCAAATTTGGTTGGCATAAATACAGTTGGCCTTAACCATCAAGGTGATGTTGTGATGTGGCCTTAACTAGGGCTGTTCGCGGACAGCCCTTTCCGCGAAGCCAACACGGTGTGAGGTGCCGTGGCCGTGTCCTAGCTAAGCAGGAGCTGTCTGTGGAGTTTGGCCACGGACATGGCCAACGGTCCTCGGACAGCTGTCTGTCCAAGGACCAGCGAGAGCGGCCGGGGAGAGAAGAGGGCGGCCGGAGGCCCGCACATATGGGTCACGTTGTGGGCAGCCGGAGGCCTGTACAAATGGCCGAGGCAGATGTTGGTGCCTCCGGCGGCGGTGACTCCCCAGGGGAAGCTCCACCCGTTGGCGTGGAACATGGCGAGGGTCCAGAGGTAGACCGGCTGTGGAGGGAGCGGCCAGGCGACCATGGTGTCGAGCGTCATGATGAAGAGGCCGTTGTGGCAGCGGGCGATGCCCTTAGGGGAGGAGGAAAGGCCCCTCCTCGTTGTCTGAGCTTGACACCAAACCACGAAATTCCAAGGACCCAAATTCCAGTACTCTTCATTCTTCACTGGGCAAAACCCCTAATTTATGTGCAAAGCTTCCACCTTTCAGTCAATTCCCAATCAGCAGAGTCCCCCCAAATAGACTTGTTCCCTAAAGAAGAAACCCTAGAAATCAATCCAACCTTGCAGCCCTTGATTTGCAAAGGCTTCAACCACTACCCACCTTGGCTTTCTAGCTTACTATTTTAATCAGTCTGGAAAATGGGGACGTTACCCCTCGGGGGTGGAAGAGGAGAGAGGGCGGTGCCCGGCGGGGGTGGTGGAGGAGGAAGGAGGAATGAAAAAAAAAAATATTTTATCCATGTCCGTGTCTGCCGGACACCGGACACGAACACGGTCAACAGAGTGGTGGATAACCTTTTCACATACACGGACGTGGACAACCTCTGTCCGGTGCAAGAACAGCCCTAGCCTTAACCATCAAGGTGGTGTTGTGATGGTTAGGATACACAAAGGCATTGAGTTTGGGAAGAATTTAACATCCTCCCACTTGTATCCTCCCTCCATACTCCACCTATGAGAAGCCTCCACATCACCCACATGGAAAGGAGAGGATGACACTACAACAAATTATGGCTTTTGCGACGCCCATATTCGTCGCCAAAACCATAAATTTCGTCGCAAAATATTATTTGCGACGAAAAATATCTCGTCGCCATTCTGTCGCAAATACGCCGACACAAAAAGTATTTGCGACGAGATGTGTTCAGTCGCAAAAAAAATAATATTTGCGACGAAATATTCCGTCGTTAAAAGACAGAATTTTGTCGCTAAAATTCCTTGGAAACAAGAAAAAAATTTAAAAAAATCAATTAAAAATAACATTTGCGACGGAATTTATTTTAAAAAAAGTGGAAAGCTATGTTTGCGACGAACTAATGTCGTCGCAAAACATGTAAGACGTTTTTAAAAAAAGGGCGAACTCCCTTTTGCAACGAATAGTTTCGTCGCAAAAGGGAGTTCGCCCTTTTTTAAAAAAAACGTCTTCCATGGTTTGCGACGACATTAGTTCGTCGCGAACATAGCTTTCCACTTTTTTTAAACCATTACTGTCTTTTGCGACGACATTATTCGTCACAAAAACTATTTCATAATAAAAAAACCCCTTCCGCCCTGTAATAGATGCTCCATAATAGCAACCGTTTTTTCTCATGGAGCATCTATTTCAGGACGGAGGGAGTACAATTTTCATAAGAAATTTTCTTATGTGTGACCTTATGAAGACACAAAACATACTACGAAAAAATATAGTTAATCGTAAGAAAAATTGGATCCAGATACAAATAAACAATAGCAAGTGAAGTATTATTAAGACATGTATAGGCTGAGTGAAATCAACTAGAAATTTCTTATGTGACCTTACGGAGACACACTGAACATACTATGTTATATACATTCAGATGTTAGTTTAACATAACATAAACCCCGCAATGACACTTTAGTTTGTCATTTTCAGTTGACTGCATTCAGTAATTTAATATTAAACCAAAATGAGGAGTTTCTTTGCATTTTTGTACCTGGTCTATGGCATCAACTACATCTACGGCAAATCCTCCAAAGCTTTTGTACAAGGCCTTATAAACAGCAATACTGAAACATATAACACGCAAGGATGTAAGAAACATAGAAATGGAAAGCATATGATTGCACAATATTTAGCAAGGTTTAAATTTATTACTGTGCACGAGGAGCCATGCCACTAGCATTCCCAAAATGATGGCCAGACACTGACTGGAATCCCATGGTTCCAGCTGCAATGGAGGTTGTATGCCTGCAATTGAATGTAGAAAAGGTAAGTACCACTAGCAGAAGCAAAAATTTCTTAATAATTTAAATGACCCAGCAAAAAATGGGCATTATCAGGTGAATGCTGGTAGATAATGTCCAGTGTTATATTTTTCCACAAGTGATAGAGGAAAGCTTCATTTGGCAGAGAATTCATTTGGCTATCTAGTGTGCTCATAACCATTTTCAATGAAAACATCCTTCTATAACATGCAGGTATTTCATCGAACACTTCGTAAGCATCCACACTTCTGTCAAAAATATCATCCACGTAAACTTCCGGAGCCATGTACAAATCTAGAAATAAAGAAAGACCACAATAAGCTTTTGATCAGTGAAAGTTCTGAAAATATTTAATTCACCCTTTACCACAGAAATTGGAAAAGAAGAAAATTAATTACTTGAACGATCAATACTGGCTGTGGATTGTGCTAGTTTAGCTTTATCTGGAGAGATCTTTGACAGCTTTATTAATCCAAAGCCCGCCACCTTCAGTTGCCCTCCACTATCGAGCAAAATATTTCTGGCACCTTGCCAAAATTGCAAATTGTAAAGAGCAGTGCATCACAAAAAATGAGTATACTTTAAGTCTAATTTGTGACAGTTTGTTTACTTGTGTCACTTGCATTTTAGATCATCTTACTTTGGCTTTAAATCACAATGAATGATTGGATCTGGTTTGCACTCATGAAGGTAATTCATGCCCCTGGATACAAGAAAACAGAAACCTTGAACTTAGGTGACTGTTAGTCACTTCAAGAGATGAAGACAAAGCAATATGTTATTAAGAAGAAAAGAAAAGACAAAGCAATATTGGCAGACATGATGGCAAGATGAATCGTAAAGGATGAATGGTCTCCCACCCCATGTTGTAGCCAGCCCACACCCTTACAAGAATGGTAGATATCCACTGTCAGTTATAGTTGAGTGGGCTGGCTGAAACATTCTGGTGAACTACTCACCCTTACTTAAAGGAAGCTATGATGCATCATTTGGAGTCTCAACCTTAAACCATTCCCTAATAGGAATATAAATAATGAACTTTACTAAACAACAATACATGCCTTGCAATAAAAAGGGCAAATCTTAGAGCTTTGGAAGGTGCTGACGTTGATAGACGGAAGCCTCGATGCGGTCATAGTAGATGTCCATCTTGGTATTGGGGTTGTCGAGACGGCCGGAGAGGTCCCAGGTGGTGGTGAGGGAGGAGGCGGAGAGGTTGAAGGGGGAGACGGAGGCGGAGGTGACGGAAACGCGGGGGAGATGAGGCCGGAGGACGAGCCAGAGGAAGAGGGTGACGGCGCCGAAGACGACGTAGACGGCGATGAGGAGGACGAGGAGGCGGCGGAGGAAGAGGGAGCTCCGGGAGGGCTGGGGCGGCTGGGGGTAGGGGTGGGCGGGGTAGGGCACCCATCGGCGAATCAGACGGCGATTGTGTCGAGGATTGGCGGCTGGGGCACAATGGAGGTGGAGGAGGAGGAAGGGATGGAATTTAGGGATTTTAATCTTGGCCCTTCAAATCAAGGGTCAAGATCTTTCTTTTTTTTAAAAAAAGTAATTAAATTTTTAAATTAAAAAAGTTTCCCGACAGAGCTTTTAACCACGGATAAAAAATTATGGATAATAACTAATATGATCAACACTTGTTTTGCCATATCAACGGGAATAAAGTTTTTTTATTAGAGTCAAGCTAAGTATGTGTCACGGCTCATATGCATGGGTATGGCCCGTTACTTGTGTGATAGGCATCAAGCGCTCTACATGTGTGCTACACGGGCCACATGCACCTGCGCGCTAGTCCCGTTACGTGTGTGATAGGCATCAAGCGCTCTATATGTGTGCTACGGGCCACATGCACCTACGCGCTAGTGACATGTAGCTTTCTTTTTCATTTTGTACATAATACTGGTTGTGGATCCAAAGCCCACCACCTAACCTTATTTGGCACAAGGTTTGTGCATTTCGTAGATTTGCATGCATGTTTAATGTTAAAAAGGGGTCAATCATATTTTATGGTGCATTTAATACAAACGTTGCAGATTAAAACTATAAGTTAAATGTTGTAATTAATGTTATATGACTAGCATGTTTATCTATGTAAAAGTATGTATTATACATATACTTTTAGTGTCTATCATATAATTGTAAAATGTTATTGCATTCGTACATGGTTGAATATGAATTAAGCATAGAAGTTCAAAAATATACAACACCACCACGTTCGTATATCCAGTATACTATACTCACATGTGTATTGCATGTCATTGTCAATCTCCTCCATCTTACCCTTCCTCCCTCTCCTTGTACACTCGTACTAATAATATATCATGCATGGAAAATATTTTTTTAGTGTCATGCAACTAACTTAGTCCCATGAATAGAGGCGTTCACATTTGACCACAATACTATTCAGCTTCTTCCTCCTCTTTACCATTCTACAATGTGAACCTCTTTCAAACAAAATTACATTAATGCTTCAAACATACACCACAGCCATCACGCTGCGTTCCTCTTCTGCACATTTCTATCATTGATATTATATAATTAAGGTACCAACACAACTCATAGTTGACAATAAATCTATTTAATGACATAAAAATGTATAATAAATTATAAAAGCACATTTTCTAAATTTAATATAATTAATATTTTAGGTACTTTATTGAGTATAAATACAAAATTCATTAAGATTTTTTTAAAAATAATATTCTCACCAAAAAAATGCCATGTTGAGATGTACTTAGCCATTTTCTGTAATTATTTTAATATCACTTTTTCCCATTATATAAAAAAATATAAGAGAATAATCTTTTGCCAAAAATGTTTATTGCAAATAATGAGATGGGAAAATTTATATATTTTCAAATATTTTATTTATGACTATATAAAAAAATAATACTTTTATTTAAGAAAAGTAAAATATATTGCATTTGCGACAAATACAATAATTTGTCGCAATAACTATTTATTATTTACGACAAATACAGGTTGTCGCAAATCGCAACCACTTTTGCGACTAAATACTTGTTCATCGCAAATATGAATTATTTTCTGCAACGAAAATGACCATTGGTCGCCAATAGTACTTACTTTTGCGACTAATTTCCATGTCGTCGCAATTTATTAAATATTTTTATTTATGCTTATATAAAAAAATAATATTTTTATTTATAAAAAATAAAATATATTGCTTTTGCGACAAATATAAGCACTTGTCGCAGAAACTATTTATTTTTTGCGACACATATCTAGGTTGTCGCAAATAGATTTCACTTTTGCAACTAAATGGCCCATTTGTCGCAAAAATGCATTGTTTTTGCAACGAAATTGGATATTTGTCGCTAATAGTACATGTTGTTGCGACCACTTTTTATATCGTCGCAAATAACTTAGCTATTTGCGACAATTCTAAAATTCGTCGCCAATAGATATCTATTGCGACGAAAATGGTTTTGTTGCAAAAATATTTGTCGCAAAAGCCCTGATTTGTTGTAGTGTGACCTGAAGGCGTCTCATTGGTGGAGTATATGAGGGAGGATATAAATGGGAGGATGCAAAATTCTTCCCTTGAGTTCAAAGCCCCACTCTGTTGGTTACCACACATGATTATATCCCAATTTATCCAATATATATGATGGGTGGGCCTTGTATCTATATGAGGGGATTGGCCGTAGGATGCCATGTTTTAAGAGGTTGGTTGCCCTCTTCTTCTTGTCCATACCTAAGGACTTGGATGCCCTTTGTTATCAAAATACAAAAAAACAGTAGTGATTCATTGCGGTTAAAATTCATTTTTGATGAAGCTACTTTATAATCCAAACACTGTTGATTGCTGAGGCCCAAAAAAGTGGGCCCCAATGATCAACGGGATTTGAATGATGAAGTAGTTTCATCATTTTCATCATGTAGGTTTCTTAACGTAAAAAAGTATTTTTTGCACAAAAAAAGGATAGATGAACTTGGAGCATTGATGCAAGGTTTTAATAAGTGATCCGAAGCAATGCAGATATAAGGAAGATTTTAGTCATATATCCTTACTTTTTGTAGTTACTTGACGGTTAGATGGCTTTGAGAATTTGAAGGGCCAAAAAGCTAGTTTGAGTTTGAAGGCCCAGTCCAGTAAGTGTCTAGGGGTCTAGGGGATCAAGGATGCTTAGGCTTTTTTCGTTAGCGCTCGCTAATAGCATGACTTTCAGCCGATAGCTGGGAAGCCTTGGAAAGGTACCAATCAAGGAATTCTGTATCAGCAATATATCGATATCGGGGCCATCCGATAAAACGTTTTTTCAAATTTTTTAAAATATCTCGGTTTCGGACTGATATATTGCCATTTTTTTAAAATATTTTTTAAAAAATAGAAAAAAATAACTTTTCCGTTTGTTTCCCATCCTAATATGCATTTTTATCCATATTTTGAAATCCATGCTTTTTCAAAATTAGTGTCTCATTTTAGAAGTTAGATTGTGAAAATATATAGTAAAAACTAGTTTTCGACCATCGATATATTTTTACACAATATCTCTGATATTTTGTCTCTTTGATCGACCGATATCGGATACACAATTCGTACCAATGCGTGATAAAGACGGAAGGCATCGTCATGAATAATTGTACTGGAAATTAGGTCTTACCACTTTAGAAAGTGCACAAAAGTTATAAATAATTGTACTGGAAATTAGGTCTCCTCACTTATTCCCTTCTTCACCGGGCAGTCGCTGCTCTCTAGGAGAATGCTTCTTCTATCGCTTTTTTCTTACGACAGACGTCACGTATCCCACATGGTAATCCTGCGTGGCAACCATGGAATTCTATATCGGCGATATATCGCCGATATATCGATATCAGGTCCCACCCGATAAAACGAGACGGGCAAATATCGTTTTTTATTTTTTTTCAAATATCGCCATATATCGGCGATATATCGGTTTCGGACCGATATATCGCTATTTTATAATAAAATAATATTTTCGAAAAAAAAATTCAAATTTTTTTTTTTTAAAAAAAGGGGAAAAAATTAACTTTCCCACTTGTTTTCCATCCTAATATGCATATTTTAAAATCTAGGCTTTGTCTAAATTGATATAACTCATTTTAGAAGCTAGATTATGAAATTATATGGTAAAAACTAGTTTTTGACTACCAATATTTTTTTACAAATATCTCCGATATATCTCTGATATATCTCCGATATTTTGTCTCTTAAGCCGACCGATACGATACCGATATCCGATACGGAATTCCATGGTGGCAACCCTATAGGCCCCATTTTCTATTTCCTTGATGGCCATTTGCATTGCTTGGGGGAGAAATTATGAATGCGGTACGGCACGTACCCGAGGTTGTGGTCATCACAAAACTCGAATTCGTAATTAGCAGGTCCTTCGTGGGCCCTCATGATAAGCAGGGGTGTCATGCCAATCACCTCCTGTTCGTGGTGGCTATAACTTTTCCTTACACGGTGCATACCTAATAATTTCTCTTGCTTGGGAAGGCAGGCCGCTCCGACCTACTCACTACAGGAGGAAGGTAAGAGCAGCCCCCGCTCCTCCCTATTTTGCACTTTTAGGTGGTCGTGCAGAGCAATATAGGTCCAACCACTGTAAAGCGAAGACTTTCCCCTTGCAGGGCAGAGCAGCAGAGCAGGGCCGAGCCCATTCACGTGACATATGAGGGGTGGCGGATTTTAGAGCCACCTTATCTCGCCTTCGTAATAAACGTTTGTTAATTCAAATCAGCCGACAGCACGCTGGACCTTGTGGGATGATTAACAGCTGTAAAATTGGAGTTTTTCTTCTTTATTACGCTTCTGCCCGTGTTCTTTCGTCATACCCGGCGCTGCGCCAAGATGCTGAGAGCAAGCGGGCAGAAGGGATGTTTCCCTGGGCAGGTTCGGGTGTATGAATGCCGGAGCTGAAATGTCGGGAGAAGATGATGAGGGAAAGGTGATTTCGAGGGGCTGTCCACGCAGCCAGCAAGTTGTCAGTCACTACATTAGCTTAGCCGTGAAAGCATTGTCTGCTATAGAGCAGTAATTTTTTCCCTTTTGGGTTTCCGGTCAGAAACTTGAAATCAGAACCCAATAGGAGGAACAAAAGGAGAAACGACTGGGCAGAAAGGAGGAGACGGCCACATCGTCTCTAGGAGGGAAAACTAAACCCTAAACTCTCTTATTCTCTTCTAGTTTCTTGTATCTCTATCTTTTGTCTCCATTATGGATTTAGTTTGTTATATCCAATATCTGATTCATCTACTTTGATTGACATATACCAAAGGAAAAATTATGATTGGCTAAAAACATAGTTAAGGTGAAACTTTTCATGAACGTTTTAGCTGTTTATTTTGATTGAACAAAGTGCTGTTAACCTATTCTATTTGAAAGTTATTAATTTGTATAGTCATTTGATCCATCTTTGATGAGCTTTATAGAATAGATTGTATATAAATTATTATGTTCAGGTGTCTATTTTGTTTTAATTGCTATGTTTTCTGAAAGGGACAAACATTTACCGGCTTCTAATTGATATCTTACATCAAGTGCACACTAGATATTTGTTTAAAGTTGATTAATGACACCTAATCTCTTACTCTCTCATTGGTTTTTCAATAAGTTTATTTATTTTTGGATTGGTAAAAGTGGGTCATAACCACTTCTACTAAAGAACAAACATAGTAAAGAGGTAACAAAAGCTAACAAGATCAAATTACATATGCCATCTTTTTCCTAAATAAGGAAATTCTTGAAGATTATTTGAAACATGAACTTGAGAGCAAAAATAATCTCTCACTTCAGCTTCACATCGCTTGAAATCCTGAGTCTTATGGCAAGACTCGTTACAAAAAACCTAGCATTCATTTCTCTCAAAATATGATAAACAACTACATTTATGAAAATTTTGATAACTATTCCAATGTAGTGATCATTTAGACTAAGGGAGAGGATAACCTCAATAAAGTTACAGTTGCGAGTGTTAATTCTCAAGAGTTTAAAATAAAGTTGAAAACCCACCTTGAATACCCACATTGGACGAAAAGGTATGCATTGGATTTACACCCTTTTTACATAAGGTGGAGTGATTAACCAAAGATATACCTCTCTTTTGAAGCCGACCAAGTGTGAGCAATCTACCATGGAACATCAGCCAAGATAGGAAAGAGTGACGAGGTAATTGGTGCTTAACCCATACAATCAAATGCCATTTTGGATTTGTACCGCTGACCTGATTGCATGACTTGGCTGAAAACCTACCATGAGAAGGCTGCCAAAAAATAAAGTCTGTCTCTGAAGACGGTGTTGGAAGAAGAGGTCTGATGACATTAAATAATTGCTGGGCTCTCAAATTAACTTCTTGAAAAATCGAATTGCCAATCAGAATGCAATAAAAAATAGTGGCCTGAGTATGGCTTGACATTGGACAAATTAATCTATTCCCAAATTTCTCCAAGAGAGTGTAATTGCCAGACTATGGATCAATCCAGATGAAAGTTGACGTGCCATCTTGAACCTGAATTTGGACCAGATTCCTATACTCTCCTGGCATGGCAAGAGTTGATTTCCATCCATAAGAAGTGCAACTATGAGACTTACAATGCCAAAGAGATGAATCCTTGATATAATAAGAATGTATCCAACAAACCCATAACGAATTTTTATCCACTAAAAGCTTCCAAAGAAGTTTAAAAATACCAATCTTGTACCTATATGCAATTGATCTGATACCCAATCCACCTTCCCTTTTAGAAGAGCAAACAATAGGTTGTCTTCATAGAATTACCACTTGACCACAAGAATCTAGAGAAAATTGAGTCAATATATAGTTGAAGTGACAAAGGCGGGAAGAAGGAAGTGCATAGACTAGTATACATGCATATTTGACAAAACCGATATAATGAGTTATAATATGCTAGCATAGGAAAGCAGTTTGTGTTTCCAACCGGCTACACCATTCCTAAGCTTTTGAATGAGAGGAAGACACATAGAGGCGTGAAGGCTCCCAAAGAAATTAAAAGAGGAAGGCCAAGATACCTAATTGGAAGTTCGCCTTCACTGAAGTCAAGAATGTTAAGAATATCCAACTTATTTGTTCAACTTTTAGAGAATAATATGTGACTCTTATTGGGTTTCGTCACCAAACCTAAGGTAGCAGAAAATTTTTTAAGAGACCTTGCATGCCTAGTACAAACACGAAAGGGTATAGGGGACATCCTTTCCCATATCTTCAACCTAACCGCCCCCCCTCCTCCGCCAGGGCTGAATCTCAGCCCTTCTCATGGGCACATCTCCTCTCGACTACCTCAAAGGCTTCTGAAGCACTTACCTTCCATCCAGAGTTGAAGGGTTTGACCTTCGTCCGTATGCCGTAGGAGTTTGTCGACAGGGAAGCATTGCGATGGACCAATACCCTTGTCGGATATGCCATGGGTAAGCGTCTGTCCTTCATCTCGTTCAAGGAATATCTATCCAGGACTGATTCTTTATGTTCAAATTCACTTCTTCCGAAGAGTACGATCGAATTCTACACTCCATGCGGACTGTGGGTGGTAGACCTTTAATTCTCCGAAAATGACATCTAGGTATGCGCCATGTTCAGGACCTACTGAAATCGGTCCCCATTTGGGTGCGCTTCCCAGACCTCCCGCCTCAATATTTTGCAAAAGAGACCTTGAGCATGGTGACCAGTGTGGGGTGTCCGCTATACTCCGATAGAGCCACAGCTGACCGCTCCCACCAGAGCCTACATAGAAATCGATTCCGATTTCAAGTTTCCCTCGGTGGTCGATGTAAGTATCGGATATGGGTCCTTCTTCCCACAACCTGTGATTTATGAGTGGAAGCCACACATTTGTGCCAAATGCAATTGCTTCGACCACACCACCATTGCATGTAGGTCGAAGGAAGTATGGATTGAGGCGCTACAGCACCCCGCTCCGGAAGGCACAAATGGTGCAAGCGCCAAAAATTCGGTTGCAGCTAATGAGGCTCTGACACCCGCAGCTATTGCAAAATCCGCCGCAGTGACGAGCTCCACCACTAAGCATTAGAGGACGACCCCGGTGCACGCCTCTGATCCTAACCGATTGACCACCCACCTATGCACCCCAAACCTGGATGAGTCCATGGTGCAGCTATGTCCAAGAACAGAACTATCGGAGAAATGCCAACCCTTGCTAAACGCCGAATCCCACCCCAACCAAACTGAAGACTTGAGGTCAATACTCAAAAATTCACCGATTGTTGTTGGACCAGTACCTTACATGTTCCAAGGGAAGCACATGCATGCACATGATGGCTCACCACTCTATCTCTCTACCACCCCAACAACCTCTCTGAATGTGCTCGCGGGCCCCCATATTGGCCACCCCTGCCAACTCATCCAACCCCGCTTGCCTCCCTCGCCCACCAGAACAGTCTTGTTGGACACCTCAGGGGGCTCCTTGTCTCATGCCCAACGTTCGCACGACTGAAGTTCTCCAGGAAAGAGGGGGGTCAAAGCCCTAGCAATGCTACCTCCAACACAGGCTTTGCACTCCTCAAACCCCTTCCACCCAATACAAGATAGTGACGAGTGAACTTCAGAAGCCTCGTCCACTATGCCGACGGCAACAAGGAGAATTCAGCTAGCTCGCATGGTGTCTCAAAACAAGAACCAAAAACAAAAAAAGGAGATGAATAAAACGGGGGTGTCTACCCCTATACCCCATTGATGTCCATTTGCAACTGGAATATCCATGGACTGAGCCACGAAAGTAAAAGGTCAGCCATGCGTGACCTTGTTAAAGATGTAGATGTGTTCCTTTTGGTGGTCTGCGAAACAAAAATCAAAAGAAGACACATTGACATAGTTAGCAGGAAAGTCATTGCAGGATGGCAATCCCTGAATAATTTGGTTTCAGATGAATCAGGAAGAATTTTGATCCTCTGGAACCCCACTGTTGCTACCGTTCATAAAGTGCAGGAGATACCTCAAGTGCTCCACTGCCTTGTCACTTGCACCTCAGGTGATACCTTTTATTTTATAGCTGTATATGGCTCTAACAATCCTCAGGAGCAAAAGAAATTGTGGACCAATCTCTGTGATTCTGCTAACACTACCATGGGCCCTTGGCTTGTGATGGGCGACTTCAATGCAATTCGCCATGAGTCGGACAGAATGGGAAGAGGCTCCTCGGCCAAGTTGACCTCAGAGCTTTCAATGACTGCATCTCACAGGCTGGGCTTCAGGAGATCCCTTGCTCTCTACCCTACACGTGGAGTAATAACCAATCTGGTAACAACCTTACTCTTTGTCGCATTGATAGAGGTTTTGCTAACCCTGATTGGCTCATCAGCTTCCCTGCCGCAAGACTCCACTGCCCACCCCCAGGCATGTCATACCACAACCCCATCATCTTTAGAATGCGCCTGCCCCTTCAAAAATGTCCGAAACCGTTCAAGTTCTTCGATATGTGGCTCCAAGATCCCAGTGTGAGAGAGGTTATTTCCAAAGGTGGGGAGATGCAGATCCATGGTGAGCCTGTGTTTATAATGTTTAAGAAATTATAGGTATGCAAAGAGGCCCTCAAAAGCTGGAACAAAGATCACTTTGGGGACGTCAATGATAGATATAGATCAGCCGTCTTGGACCTCCATGCTTTGCAATCTGCCCAGTATAATCAACCCTGTGATGATGATTTGATGATGCATGTTAACCTGGCGAGGCAAAAAGTGTATGGAGAGGATGGTATAAGAGAAAAATTCTACCGTAAAAAATCAAGAGTAAAGTGGCTCAAAGAGGGAGACAGGTGTTCTAAGTTCTTCCATGCGTCAGTTGCCTCCCACTGTGTTCAGAACACTATCCATGAACTCAATGATGACTTAGGCACACGCTTGGAAACCCCCCAGGAAATTAGAGCCAATGCTGAAGTGTTCTACAAGAATTTATTTACTCCTACGGCTTCAACCCCCGAGGTAACACTCCCCTTCTCTCGGATCCTCACTAAGGACCAAGCTGCTTTCTTGTCTAGTGACATGGATGATGGCGAAATCAAAGGGGTTGTATTCCAAGTGCCCAATGGCAAAGCTCCAGGCCTGGATGGATTCCAAAAAGAATTCTTCACCCACTTTTGGGATATTATTGGGCCAGACTTCCTCCTGGCAGTGCGAGATTTTTTCAAGAGAGGGTACATGCTCAAGGCTCTCAACCACACATTTCTAACTCTCATCCCCAAAAAGATAGACTCTAAGAGCTTTGAAGAGTTTAGGCCAATTTCCCTTTGTAACTTCATCTACAAAACCATCACCAAATTCATGGCAAACAGGTTGGCTCTTGCATAAAAGTAGATTTGAGGAAAGCATTTGACAAGGTAAGATGGGACTTTATCCTTCATGTTCTTAAGGCTCTTGGTTTTGATGACACATGACTCCACTGTACCATACAGTGCTTATGCACCCCCACTTTTAGCGTTTTGATCAATGGTTCGAATTATGGGTACTTCCCTAATGCAAGTGGTCTTCGGCAGAGATGTCCATTATCCCCCCTCTTATTCTTACTATGCATGGAAGGCCTCTCAGTTATGTTGAATCATGCAGCAATGAATGACAACCTCAAGGCACCCAACGTTGAGGGAGGTCTCCCCATCTCTCACCTATTTTTGCTGACGATGCCCTCTTGTTCCCTAAGGAAGATGTGTAATTGGCTGTTTGCATCAATGAAATCCTCTCAGCCTTCGCAACCATGTCTGATCTTCATGTGAATATTAGCAAGAGCTCTATCTTCTTCTCTGCAGGAAGCCAGTGCAAGTCAGCCATCCTTTAAACCTTTGGATTCCAAGAAGGGACCTTTCCGATCAAATATTTGGGTATGCCTTTCTCGTTTAAGCGTATTTCCTACTCAGCCTATAAACCTCTTATTGACAGGATCATTAGTCGAGTCAACGGATGGAAAGCAGCTGTCCTATCTTATGTCGTGAGATTACAACTAATTAAATCGATTATTGGAGGCCTGAATGTTTTCTGGACATCTTGCTTTAAACTCCATGTGAAAGTCTATCGAAAGTTGGAAAACATCATGGCCACTTTTCTATGGAAATGTACTACTTATTCCAATGGTTTTCACAACATATCCTGGCGAATGATATGCTGGCGCCTCAAAGAAGGGGGTCTTGATGTTAGGCGCATAAAAGACATCAACAATTCAAACCTTGCTAAGCTCTTCTAGAGATGTGCAACATGCAAAGAATCCCTATGATGCTTATGGATTCATGGTGTTTATCTTAGAAACAGCTCCATTTGGATGGCTAGACCCGTACACTGCTCTTATGCCTGAAAATCTATTCTTGAACTACAAACTATTCTTCAATTGTAAACTTTTATGCAGGAGAGATGTGTCCTTAGCATTGGAAATGGTCGCACAATGAGGATATGGTTAGACCCTTGGAGTGGCCCGCTGGCACTTGTTCAGAAATTTGTCATTAGAACTGTTCTTGAGTTAGGTGGCGCCACGAATGAATCAATTGCTCACTATCTAAATTCAGGTAACATCCACAGTAAGCAGCTCCTCTTAAGAAAAGGAGATCTTGCAAAGGCGGAAATTCTAGCGAACACCCCTATGTTTTCCAAATCGGAAGATTCTTTTGGATGACTCACTCGATCCGGCAAGTTTACTTTTAGGAGTGTGCCTGAGATACTAGCAGGGTGAAAACTGATAATGTCCCTTGGCATGACCTCATATGGTTCAAGCACCGGGTGAACCGCTACTCCTTCTGCGCCTGGATGGCTCTAAATGACGGTCTTCTCAAGCTAGACAACTTGAAAAGAAGGGGGATACCTTTAGCAAACAGGTGTGTCATTTGCAAGAGAACTGAAGAATCGGTCAAGCACCTCCTGTTTAAATGCATATATACCAAGGTGATCTGGTGCATGTATCTGCGCAAGTGCAACATTTTCCATACAATTGGGAGCTGCTCCATGGAACTCGATTGGCTGACACAATTTGTCAAAAACAACAAGCATGCTGGTCACGTCATCCAAGTTGGTTTCAGTAGCTTTGATACAATGATATGGGAGGAGAGGAACAAGCGAATATTTGAAGATACAAAGCTTAAAACCTATGTTTTGGGTCAAAATCTCATTTATAAAGCTAAGGAGATCCTCAATGCCTTCCAGCTTAAGGACATTTATCTCACACATTACTCCTTCTTGCACACCCTATAGGACGAGTGAACTCCTTGAGCGTAGCAAGCGATCGGGCCTATCATCACATTGCAGTCTTAGGTCCACACCACAAACTACCTTTGCATCAGATGCAGTCTCTTGGTGTTATTCATCATTGTAAATCATGCTTTCTGCAGGAAGGCTCTCTATGTATAATGGGTGGAGGAAGCATAAAAATTGTTGTATCAGAATCCAACAGTTATGGAAAATTAGCCAACTTGCCAGCCAGTGACACTTTCCTACAGAGCTGACGCAAGATCATCACCCAGATAGAGCTGATGAAAGAGCCAGGGTGGAACATGCCGGTGGTTATGTTACTGAATGGGGTGATGTAGCTCGTGTTAATGGAGAATTGGCTTTGTCTCGAGCTATTGGTGATGTGTCTTTAAAAGCTATGTGGTAACCTCTGTTCCTGAAGTGAAGGATTGACAGCCTCTCACCAAAAATGACAGTTATCTAATTGTTGCATCTTATGGGATTTTTGAAAAGATGACAGCACAGGACATTTGCCATCTTTTATGGGATATGCACATGGATATGGAATTCTTTGATATGGGAATCCAACCTTTGGCCAATTACATTGTAAACATTGCTTGAATAAGGGAGCATGGATAAGTTAGCATCTCTTGTTGTCCCATTGTCTATGTTAGAAGAAATATGTGATTCAAGGAAATGTAAGAATATTCGACCTAATGACCACATGGTATGTCTTCGCCAAAGCCAGCTGATGATGTCTTTGGTTCTGACTCGAGCCAGCTATCTGTGGATTATTTCAAAAGGATGACAACAAAATTTAAAATGGTGATGGTTGAGGCAGAACATTACAGAATTGGTTGCTTCAATTTTCTAAAAATCTTGAGGATAATGAGGACTACGTTTCTGGAGCCCTAGATTATGGAGTCTATTATAACATGGGGATTCCCTGACACTATTGGACAATGCTATCATTGATAATTGTGCATAAAAGGTTTCCTCCTTCAGAATAGATGTTACTTCTGTGGCTGTCATATGGAGTCCCCTGATTATATTTTCTTTGAATGTATTTATGGAAATTGACCTGGAAGTATATATTGCTAAAATGCAATATCCATCACCTAGTCCTTGGGCTTCAGGAGGAGACTATGGATTAAGAATTTTGTTGCATGGAATAAATATGCCAGAACTCTTCTCAATTTACTTGTATCTGTCCACATCACTTTTCTTTTGCCAGTGAGGAATAAGTATACCTTTGCAGGGAAAGACATTCATCATCAAGCTCTGGTCCTGACCATCATTAGTCAAGCTCGTGAAATCACTCTGCAGTTTCGGTTGAAGGAGAAAATAATTGAAAAGTGCCCATTCCTATTGGATTTCTGGACTGACTAGTTCCTAGTGTAGTTGTCTGATCAACTAGCAGCAGTCAATTGGAACTGTTTCTGGTTTTCTCATTTTTTAGGTGCTTTCCTTTTTTTGTGTTGGGGTTTCAATTGTATTGCTATACCTTTTGTAATCCCTTTTGCTTTTAATATTAATTTTCAATTATAAAAAATAAATAAATAAAGAGATTGGCCTAAACTTATCAAAGGTGCATGTCTGGTCTTCTTTAGGAATAAGAGGCGGGAAGGTGATGTTAAGAGCTCTAAGGATTTTCTCTTTAGCAAAAAAGTGATGTGTTACCTTCAAAAGATCAATCCCAACAATATTCCAGAACTTAATAAAAAATTCTTTAGGAAACCCATCAAGACCTCGGGCAACTAAAAACCACTTGTTGAATTTCCTCATCAGAGATAGGAGAAACAAGGGAAGCATACTATTCTATAGATAGCTTTCTTTTGATAAAAAAAAGTAGAAAAAGGTTGGCTACTTTAAGAGGAAAAAACTTGTTTGAAGTATGTAGATGCCTCCTCCCCAATTTTATCTTCTTCTTGGATATTATTACATTCAGAATCCTCAATAAACAGAATATTATTATAAGCACAATTTCTGGAGGCCACATAACGGAAGAATCTGGTACAACAGTTCCCCTCTACCAACCACTTAATGCGAGAGCATTGCTGGTAAAAAGATTCGTCTCTAATTAATTCTTTGTTATAACAGTAAGTAGCTTAGATTCTTCAATCACCAGAAAATCATTGAAATGATCTTGTTGCAGTTGAAGTTGAACTTTCCTTAAATTTTCTTTAGCGATGTGAGTGCCAATATTTCCAAATTATTTGCATTCCACTCCATAGTAGCTTTAACACATTTAAGTCTTTGACTAAACACAAACAAAGGATTGTCTTGAAAAGAATTGGACCAGGCTTCTCTAACAACTGACTCAAATCCTTCTGCACCAGCCCAACAATTAAAATAACGAAATGATTTTTACCAAATATAGACTGAGGATGAATATCCAACAACAAATATTTCCTTACAGTTATATTTTGACTACATTCTTAAATAGTTAACAATTCACATTTGAAAGTTTTATGTAGACAATTTCGTTTAGTTCTAGCCAGGAGTGTTATTAAAATCAACAACTCACCTAGTAGTTCGATTTCTTCACAACAATCTACAATTTGGATTATAATATGTAAGTTGTAGGAACCTTTTGGTGCCGTGGTCGGGGATTGTAACAGTTTTGGACTATTTCTTTTTAAGTTTGTTATTTCTCTTTAGAATATTTCTTTAGTTTATTTGAATCTAAGAATCCAGTAAATTCGTTCCACGTTTTGGCATATCATAGAAATTTACAGAATTACTTGTCTCTAAATAACCCAATTATCACAATTCGAAAAGACCATGCACCAAAGAGTAAGATGGAATGAGTTTATCAGATTTACATATAGTTGCATGATTAGTAAACTTGAAATTTTCCAAGTGCTCTACTAACCTTGCAAAATAAATAAAAGTAAAATTACAAGCTGATAAACTGAAGAACCTCTATTAGGAAAAGTAGACATCTTGATAAAGAAATATAATTTTAAAATCGTTACGATTGCCGCCAAAATTTTATGACTTATAGATTGTAACAATCTAAAATTGCGGATATAATTTAAGTTGTAGGAAGTTTTTCTCCACTGCTGCCTCCCGTAGGAGTCTGGGCTGTGCTGTGGTCGGGGATTGTAACGGTTTTAGACTATTTCTTTAAAAAAAATTTATTTTTCTTTAGAATATTTATCTAATTTATTTGTAATTTTTCTTCTATTAATTTTGTAGTGACCATAGAGTACATTGCTGATTTAGTACAAGTTTAATTTTAGTGCTGACTCTCTACATAATTAGTGAATCTGTTCCATATTCTGGCTTTACCGGATTTACATGGAGTTGCATAATAGTAAATTTGAAATTTGCCGAGTGCTATGCTAATATTGCAAAATAAATTAAAGTAAAATCTAAGACCAAATCCCCGCCAATGACGCCATAAGCTTATTACTACTTATAGATCGTAAAGTCAATTACTCTATGAGACAAAGTCGATTTACAGTTATTGAAGGAGTAAAATTATTTTTAAAATGCAGACTATTAATCAGAACCCCTAAACTGAACTCAATTGTCCAATAAATCATTCATATTAATTCACCTAAAAAAATGTTGTTATTACTTGCTACCAATCTAAAGTAGGCAACATAAAGTTGTAGGGAAAAATATAGAGAATAAATAGCTTTAAAAGAAGAAGAGGAAGCAATAAGGTGTCCTGAGTCGACTTTTCACATAAACCTAATCAGCAACTTATAGGAATCAAACCAATGCAGAAAAATGAATAATACTTGATTCAAAATCTGCTTTCGCCACCACTTCTTACCTGATGTTCTTATGATTTGGCATGAAAGTATTTGAAGCCTAACAAAAACAAAGTTAGCAAAACTTGATGTCAAGTTTCTATTATGGCTGTTGATTTTTTTGTTTATGTAAGTTCTTACATTTTTGGTATTCTTTCTGTGGGAATTTTCTCTCAGATTTTATTTTTTTAACAAATCCATTGTTGCTGATTGGACTGAAATTGCTTTTCAATTTGTTTGTCCTACTCAGGCTTCTTAGTAACAGTTTCCTTTAGCTCATATATTGATTGTTGATATTTGGTCCTTGAAGTTTTTGGAATCGAAACATGGTTCTTCTTTGTGTATAATCAAAGATGCTATATTGCGGTCCTATCGTATTGCCAAATCCTTAATGCAGAGTTCACTTTCTTCAAGAGAAATATCCTTGCTAACTCTGGAGCCATTTACTTTAAAAATACTATCCGGAAGCTGGTGTAGATGTAGATGAAAAGGTGGTGGACATGCATTAATAGTAGTCGTATTCAAAGATACAACATAGGATCTTGATGGAGAAAGCAAAAAATTCGCTTATAATCTTCTCCCACTCCTTGCACTTGCCCCCATCTCTACTGCCATCACTGCCCCCATCCGTCTCCCCCCACATCTTCCGCCTCCTGCTTCTCTGCCTAAAGTGTAGGCCTTCCTCCATGGCTTGCACTTTCATTCCCCATCCTCGACCTCTGTCACACTCCAAGGTTTCCAAATATTTCAAATTTTACAATCGATATCATAGTCTGTGGAAACAATGAAAACCCAATCGCGGCATAAAAATCAAAATGAAGTCATAGCTAAGTACCCCGAAATGTGGTGATGGGTTTTTAAACATGCAATATGCGACGACCTGAAAAATTGTATAAAGAGAAAAAAAGGAATTCTCTTTAATTGATCTAAACCAGGAAGGTAACGTGTGAGTTTAAATTCGATGCTTTTGATTTAATGTATTGATTTTGGGTGTCATAATGTTTTCCTATTTATAATAGGATTTAGTTGATTCAAGTTTCCTATTTCTATCAAGACGCACTAGTGCAGAGGATGCGCCTAGTGCCAGAGTCTGAGCTGTGCCAGGCACCAGGGTCAGGCTTGACGCCAAGGTTGAGTCATTGTGGTCTGTGTTATTATTTATAGTATTTGATCGGTTAATGTTCATCTAAATTAGGAAGGAGTTGAGAAGATAAAATGGATGGTTGTGATTAGATCATTGACTTGGGTGCCATATCACGTGGGATGATCTCTTGATTTCCAATTTTATTGATTATAGATAATCTAGTTTGGAAGAGAGATCAATTGTCTTCTTTGGAATCAAACTCAAAAGGAAAGGGTGCCAAGTCTTTATAGGGAAGGTCTGTGATTGATTTACTTGATTGATTCTCAGCACTAATTAAGGAAATTTAACTCACTTGCCATTCAATCAGGACGCCAAGATGGCTGACACGAGGTGTTTTTGGAAAGTATATTTTGATGCTAATCTAATTGATTTCTTTTGAATTGAATTTAAATTGGGCGCCATGATTTGTTAAAGAAAAATCTAAATTGATTTGATTGCATCCTAATTAGTAGTAAAGGAGGAAGATGAGTTAGTTGCTATTTAATTAGGAAGCAAGAAGTGGAAAGGGCGCCATGAATTTTGGATCACAATGGGCAGTTACCTAGTTTGGTGGAGAAATTTTGGATCTCAATGGGCAGTTACCAAGTTTGGTGGAGAGAATTTTCGATCCCAATAGGCAATTACCTAGTTTGGTGGAGAGATAAGTATGGGAAGTGGATTAATTGTAGTAATTATTTAGGTTTCAAAATTTAACTTGGACGCCAGAGTCTATTAGGGGAAATTATGGTTGGACGGTTATGATAGAATGAAGTTAAATTAATGGTTGAGATGAATCCTATCAAGACTATGAAACTCTAAACTATTTAAGCAAGGAGTAGTGTTGGCTGGCCATTATTTTGGGTCGACCAGTCTGTTTTCTCCCACTTGCTTTTGTAATTCGTGGAGATGATAGGTTTTAATGATGGAAATCTGATTATAATATGTTTCTGATTGTTCGTACTTGTCAAATTGAACCATTCTCAACCATATACTTCTTAGTTTATCCTTGAACCTTACTACTTAGTAGGCATGTGTATTATGTTCGACACTCATTATATGTTTGTCGGTCTAGAACCATCCCATTTTTATTGTCCAATTGCCTGGTTTTGTATGTATATGAAATATATGAAAGACAAGTTCAAAATTCATGTTTTAATCAGCATCAAGGATCATCTGTTGACTCAGTACCTTGTTAGTCAGTAGGATTACTCATCTCAAATTGTTGTTAGTACATTGTTAATGAGTCATTAGTGTCTGGCATAGCTGTTCAATTCTGCTAATTAATTCATTATAAGGGATATACCCATACATTCATATATAGATAGTGAAATAAACCTAAGTGCACTTTAAATTACTCAACTAGTAACTAATAGGGATCTGTTATAATGATAGGTATCATGTAAGCAAGCACCTGAAGTCATTAAGAGTCAAGAATTAAACCCAATAGGCAGTATTTAGATTTACAACTTAAAGTTGAAGTAATATACTACTAGGGTTCTGGCCGAGAGGACTGTATTTTGTAGGAAACTAACCTGTGTCAATTTCCAGTCCCATTTCAATTTGTTGACAATGGTTTGTTTCCCCCTATTTTGTCAGGATGACACACTTTCCTATCAACAAACATGTATCTATATTTGTTTGAGTTGTCAGCTATCTCAGTTGTGTTGCCATTTGCGAATCGACTGGAAGTATAAATGTTATCTTCATAGAGGATATTCTTATATCTCTGTCTTTGAGTATCATTTGCTCAGTAATTCTTCTTAAGTTCTTTGCGAGTTTTTGCCCATTAGAGGCAGTCAAATAAGTTTCCCGGGTTGAGAGACTTGTACGCTCAAAAGTACCTGATTGGAGATTTTCATAATATGCTGATAAAGTCATGATGGACTCTGCTAGGGTGAGAGATTCTATATGCTCAAAAGTCCCTGTATTGGAACCTTGCTAGGCTCTCGCCTAAAAAGTGGCATATACGTTTGTTTTTAGGCTATTGAGACATTACGGAATGTTTAACAGTTTGTGTCCGTAAGCACTGATGGGGCCCGTATCCTAGGTACATGGCTAGGTTCCTACACGAGAACCTCTAGGGTAATCGCTTGCAAGTGGTTATGATTGAGAGCAGAAATTGTACCTCCATACACTTTAATTGTCTTGGAGTTTTGGTGAATATTGATATTTTCCATTTGATGAAAGCTTTATGTTTCCAAATATGAAATTGTTAATGATCCCGTTCTTATCTCATTGATCATATTCCTTATCATATCTTGAGTATCCTTATTTTGTTGTGGTTTTTGCATCTTACTGGGTATTTCTTCAAAATACTCATGCATTTTGTGATACAGATGTGAAGAAAGAATAGATATGGGAAAGTTGCAATAGGAAAGAATAGGGCACTCTGTGATGTTATTTATGGTACTATCTACACACGTCAAATAATATAAATTTTCCAAAGAAAAGAATACTTCCCTCATTTTATTTGTTGGAAGCCTGTTGGTTCCCTCTAAGATAACCAACAATGCTACCACTTGCCATATGCACATATATTATTAATATATCCATTCCAAGGAAGTAAAACACTTCTAAATCACTTGAAAACATTCATGTAAAATATGGGGAAATCTTTCATATGCATAATCATACCTTCTGAACTATAATAATGCATTATATCCTCAATCACGTGCAATCCTACAACAATTTCTTTTTAACAGATCATGTATCACTTGAAAAGGCTTCTAATTACTTATAGACTAGGATCCTACCTTGCTCTTAATTGTTAGATGTTCAGATCCACTTGATTCCACCAAAATCACCTCAAATACCTTCAACCTCTCTTTAGATTCAAACCCTCCCTTCTCTGCGTTTCCAGGAGCCAAAATTCCTCTTTCTGTCTTAAATGAAGGCTTATGTACTCCCCGAAACCAAAATCTTAGCTTAGAAACCTAATTTAGGCTCAATTGAACCTCATCAGTGACCTAACCCAGTCTGTCAGCTAATCGACGGATGGCTTCAGTTAGTTCTAACTAGCTTACCAAATTAAGTTAAAAAATTACTTAAATACTTAATATACGTTCTAAATTACCTAATTTTCAAGGTCATTACAACCTTTGTCCCTCTTCCTCCACAACAGTGTACTATCGCTGCTTTGGATTTGCCTCCTTACTCTTTTCTTAAACACGTCCCCAATCCCTTCCCATTGACCATCCCCCTTCCCGCCTCCCCCATTCTTCACTCCTCTGTTCTTTTGTGGTTCAATTTCTCCCTCTTCTTTTGTGCGTCTTTCCTCTTCTTAAGTGGGAGCATGCCTAAATAGCTATCCCGTAAGGTTGGATAAATACTTGGGTGTCCCTGGCACAATACTCTAGGGCACCAGAGAGCCGTTGATCTCCAAGATCGATGGTTCACATGCTTTATTCATGCACTAAGCTATTTTGGTGCCTAAAAGCTAGAGTGCACACGTAAAGAGTGTGCACTGTTGATATTAGGGATCGACCTCACCCTATCGCTATGGCCTAGTGGTTATGCGGTTAGGCTATTGCACCCAATAATTTTTCGCAAGGATGACATATGGAAACTGTGAAGAGATCCATAAAATATTTTGGTGACTGAGGTTTCCCTGTGAATAGATCTAATTTTATATCACTGTAGTTTAGAAGTTATTCAATGTGTTGGGCATATGACATTGGGTTGTCGACCCAGCCAATGAGAAACACATTTCTGACCTGTCCAATGATGTCAAAAAGACCCCACTCAAATCCTAGGTGGAGGCTTCCCACTGGCAGGGCGTGCCATCTTGCTATCCACATGGCACACGCAGGGGTTGATCCATGAATTTCTAAGGAGGGGGCACAAAATATAAACAATGAACTTTGTAAGTTAAATTTAGTCTACTTAGGGCCTATTTGGCAGCAGGGAAGAAGCTGGATTTTAGAAGAATCCAGCTTTCACTTCATTGACTTTTCTAAATGGCATTTATTGTAATTTTACAAAAAAGATAAGGGTAATTAATAAGGAAAAAATATATTTTCATGATTGAAAATGCATTTTTTCTTATTAATTACCCCTATCTTTCATATTTATTTACAAAACATGCCATACATGCCATCGGACCCTAAATTCTTCCCCAAAAGCTACTTCTTCCCAATCAAACACCCAGATTCTTCTAGGCAGCTTCTTCCATAAAATCCAGGTTTCCCACTCCTAAAATCTTCTACCAAATAGACCCTTAGTATATGTCCTGGCTTGTGCATTGGCATCTGTTGCAGCTTTTTAGCTTGCTTTGAATTACCCATCTACCCCCTGTTTAATGCTCGCTAGCACACCTCAATGCAATGGCTTGCGGCACATTGTGCATGTTGATCGAGGTGAGTCAGGGACATTTTATCCTAAGAAATTTTTTACATAGATTGATGTTAGGTGTGTTTGATTTAGTGTGAAAAGACTTGTTGGCATCTTCAATTTCAATTAGTTCACGAAGGAGTAGGTTAAGTAAATGCAGGTATATCCTGACCAAAATCTATTGTAGGGTTCATCTCTTCTCTCTCTCTCTGATGGTGTGCCTAACAGTGCAAAGAAAGGAAAGAACTCCATACTTTCATCATTTTTGGAGAGAACTAGTGGAGGAGGAGGCATGTGGCTAAAAAAGATCGCTAGGGAATTTTTCAAATATTGGAAGGGGCAATAACCCTGCTACCTTTATACTTGGCTCTGCCCCTAGGCACACGACTGACACACTAAATGATTACTCAAACATTAGGATAGAAACCATGCTGCCAACTCTCAAGCGTGCATCTTGTGCTGCGTAAACAAACTTTCTAAAAGGGGCAACTTTGCTTGATCTTTTGAAAGGACCTTCTTTCACGCTTTAGGGGCCGTTTGGGGCGTGATTAAAAGCAAAACATCCAGATGGGATGTTTTGCTATACTGTAGCAACTGGATATTTTATATATCCAGCTGAAACACCTCAGGTGTTTCAGCTGGATGTAAAAGTCCACATGGATGCTACAGTATATATCCACTATCCAGTCTGGATATTTTGCAATAATCACGGCCCAAACGGCCTCTTAGTTTCAAAGAAATTGTCAAATTGTCATCCAATGTAAATTATAACATTTACACCCTTAACCAAACTAGTTGTCGTAAATCCCACCCATCAGTCCATCTCTCTTCTCACCTCCCGATTCCTCCATCGCTCCACCTCCTTCGGGGATGGCAGATCGACCTCATGGCCCGACTCTTGAGGTGTTAACTTGTCAACTATGGCATTTACCGTTAGGGCATATTTTTGTTCAAAGAGAAAATTCTTGAAGACACCAATTATCCTTAGGGAAGTCCAAAGCAAACAAAATGGCAAAACCATTAGCCATAGGGTTTTATGTTGCATCCAAAATTATATAGGTCCAAAAAGTATAATTAAAATTCCCTTGTGCAGGTTTTCCCTCCCAACTTTCCATAAATTCATTTTGTAGTTTTAACCGGTCTGGGCCAAGTGAAAAAGTTGAGGGCTCAAAAGAGACCAGAAAAAGTCTAACAAAAAAAGGATGCACATGAGGAGTAGGTGGTTTCTTTTTTTATAATGCCTAAACTACCCACACCTGACTGACACAACTCAAAAGCTGCATGCATGCTACAGCATGTCACTTCCCAGTTCCGACTCTCTCTCCCTTTTCCCTCCCAGCTCTCTCTTTTCCCTCCCAGCTTCCCTTTTCCCTCCCAACTCTCCCATTTTCCCTTCGCAACGTCTTCGAAACCCTCATTTGCCTCTACTGACGCCACTCCGCCGATGCCCCTCTCCGTCGATGCCTCTCCGTGGACCCTTTCCCTCCCAACTCTCCATTTTCCCTCCCAACTCTCCCATTTTCCCTTCCCAGCATCTTCGAAACCCTCCTTTGCCTCTGCTGACACCACTCCGACGATGCCCCTCTCCGTCGACGCCTCTCCACGGACTTTCCTCCCTGCAGGCACTCTCTCCGCTGACTTCCATCTCCGCCAACGCCCCATTCTGCCGACTCCTCTCTACCCCTTCCACTCTCCATTTCCCCCCCTCGACCCAAAATCCTTCACGATCATTAAAAACCCTCCCCTGCCACCACATACGCCCCTTCGCCGATGCACCCTCTTCGCTAGTTGGACAATGCCCCTTTCTGTTGACTCCCCTCTCCATCAACCTAAATGGCTGCACGAACTCCATAGGGCAAAGAGAAAAATGCAGCGAAGAAGAAAATTGACGCCGGAAAGGAAGTGGTTACAGAAAGTGTATTTTTTCTTCCTGTCAACACTTCATTTGGGTGGTTTTGATTGAGATAGTGTTGTTGTCGGGAATATAAATGGTTACTATGAATGTATATTGTTTTTGTTTGAATTATGGATGATAATCATTTATAGAATAGTTGTTTATTCAGTTGTGAAGGTTTACGTAGATTAAATGTATAAGTTGCGAGTTATAATTGCATAGAATGTGTTGGGTTGTGATTGTGTAGGAATAATAGCTTGAACTAATTTAGTTAGGTTGATATAGAAGGTTGCGAATTTTAATTGAATAGGTTACGATGGTTGAGTAGTTCTATGAAGTTGAGTGAAATTTATTTAGTTACGAAGGTAAATTACATAGGTTGCACAGGTTAATTGGTTTGGTTGCAATGGTTGAGTAATTCTATTTAAAGTTGTGAAATTTATTTTGTTGCGAAGGTTGATGTAATTGTTTCGAAGGTAAATGACTTAGGTTGCGAAGGTTAACTACATATGTTGCGAAGGCTAATTGTATATGGTGTGATAATGTAATGATAGAATGCTGTTGATTATTATTTATGGATGCTTATCTGATTACAATTTTCTGTCCAATTGTAGCTGCCTAAACTTGACTGCAAGTGGACAATGAAAAAGCTGTCTGAGTTTAGCCGGACAATTAAAGGTGAAGCCCATCGATTTCTCTACAATTATGTATTTGAAGATTTATTGAAGATTCCTCACTCGCAAATCTGCCATCGACTAGTATGCGAGATTGTAGAGGAGGGTCAGTGGGCTGACTTTTGATATTAGTGGAAAGAGGGCACGAGTTAAGCCCTTGGATGTTTCTCTAATTCTCGGGCTGCCGCTACACACTACAATCGAGAAGTCTCGACTCCAATCTTGTAGTGCCTTCAAGGATAGAATGTTTAAAGGGGAATCAAAAATCACTTCTACAATGATTCAACATTTGTTTGAAGGAAAGAAAACAAAGGTACAAGACAAGATTAGGTTGGCGATTCTGTACATCATTGTGGTATTCCTCCTACCTAGGCCAGGAGACCTTATGGAAATGAGGTTCTGGGCTATGATAGACGAGGAGGACTTGAGTACATTCTCAAATTATCCTTGGGGCAGGGAAGTGTATGTGCAACTATGGAGAGTAGTTTCAAATGCATACGAGGACAATTGGAAAGGTAGATTCAATTTGTTTGGTTGTTCAACTATTTTACATGTATGAATGTCAACTAACAAACTTGTGACGGTTTCCAATATTATTTTTTCATATTTGATATGCTAATTGCATTTTTAATTATGTATTTATGCAGTTTTGGTTTTTCGAATTGGTGGAAGCAAGGGCTATTGCTTTGGATTGGTTGCAGTGGGTGGATGGATTGCAACATAGGATTTTGAAGTGGCTGGTGCAAAAGGCACTTGACTACAAGCTTAGTATGCGAGCCCTCAACAAAGGACAGATTGCTAATGGGCTTGAGTGCACTGATTCTTAGTCTGCACTAGAAGTGGTTGCCAAAGGCTTGGATGTGGGAGACGACATTGAAAAGGATATGGCAGCTGATGATTATGTGGAGGAGGTGGAAGCAGAGAAAAGTCCTCTAGTTGCATAGAAGAGGCCCAGAGATAGAACATGTGATGTAGACAGCTGTGGGTAGGAGACTAGTAGAGCTCACTCTATTGATCAACACAAGAGGGCCAAATAACAGCACAAAAGAGAGAAGAAGTAGGGGAGGGAGCAGATGATGCTCTTCCGGAAATAGAAATATTCTTTTGTTGGTGATTTTAAAGCGATGATGTTTTGATTCAGTTATGATTCTATTGCAGTGTTTTGCCTACTTTAATATCATATTGGTACTTTTCTTTCTTACTATTGCATGTGTTCTTCACATATTTTTTTGTTGTAGACCTTAAGTCTTTCCTCCAGAAAAGGCCTATGAATTTGGAGGCCATCAAAGAACATAATCACCTCATCTCTGTAGTTTGCCTTCACATGTATGAGCTCAATCGGAAGGTTAGGGAAGAAGTCCGTGTGATTAAGGGGCCGTTTGGGGCGTGATTAAAAGCAAAACATCCAGATGGGATGTTTTGCTACACTGTAGCATCTGGATATTTTATATATCCAGCTGAAACACCTCAGGACGTGTTTCAGCTGGATATAAAAATCCACCTGGATGCTACAGTATATATCCAGAATCCAGTCTGGATGTTTTGTAATAATCACGCCCCAAACGGCCCCTAAGTGTTGACATGAACGGGAGATCAACTCCCTCATGCAAAGGTGTCATATACTAGAAGTGGGACAAGGGCTTCCCAAAACGAATAAGAAGGCAGATGGTGAGGCGAAGAGGCATGAGGCAGAGCTGGCAAGGCCTTCCCCTGTGGTGGATGCTATGTCCCCCAATGTTTCATTCTCATCAAGGTTCAAGAATTTGGCAACCAAGTAAACTTTTTAGAATAAGTGGAGGAGGCCGAAATACGATGATGACACTGATTCCTCTCCTATTCCCTCTCTAGATACAATAGGCATGAAAGACACTACCTCTCCAATAGACTCACCTTGTGGCTGGTCTCTGAATCTAAATGAGGAGGCTCACTAGGATAGTGAAAGTGAAGAGGCATCACCAAAAATTATAGAGAGGCAGGTGGGGAATCCATATCAAGCGAGGTCATTCATTTCCATTGCATCATATTCCATTATTTGTAGAACAATGACAGTCATTGATCTACAAAGCCTTTTAGTAAGTGAAAAATTTACCTTCTACATACTTACTTCCTTTCATGATGTTTGATATGTGCAAACTTTAACCACTCTTCATTAATTATGGCATGATACAAGCAGTGTATGGCCATAGGGAGAATGTTGCCCACACCACTACAAGCATGTCACTCCCTCTGATGGTATCTATGTTGAGAACCACAAATCCTACCATGCAATGCCGATCCCCTTTCATTTGTGAGGTTGTACTCTGACGCAATGAGAGGGAAAACCATCCCAGTGAGTTCTACCTAATACCCAAGGATGAGACAATTGTTGACACAAGTTGGAGGCTTCCAAAAGAATTCTTACACATCAATGTTGGCCTTGCTAATGGGGTACTTGTCAAGATTAGCTACCTCCAAAGCATTAGGTGGCAAGGATACCCAGGGGAAGAGGAAGAGATGTCACATGCAGAATGGTTCGACAACTTTGTCGTTGATGCATATGTGGCACTCATGTGAAAGCACTTGAGGGAACTGCATGGTGAAGAGCTTTCCATCGTCTTCATATTTGATCCCCACTTCTTGGTGAGTTACCTTAACATTGTAATGAATGCATACTTGTGATTATGCTTTTTTATTCCTTACTTTGTACATGCATGCAGTCATTTTGCAATGCTAACTAGAAAACTTTTGATACATGGATGCTAGGTATAAAGACTAAAAGTTTTGATCACGAGGCTTTGTATGAAGATTGGAGTAAGAATGTGCGCGGATCTTGCAAGGGTGCAGATGGTGTTCAAGCTTTCATGTACAGAAGGTGGCTTGTTCTAGTCCTCAAGAGTAATCATTGGTCCTTACTGGACTTTAGATTTAGTGAACTCACGATATTCATTTACGATAGCCTTGGGGCACGCGGAAGATTTGAGCATGAAAAGTCAATATTCCTCCATGCCATGAGGAGGCAGGCAAAGTATGGTACATTTTTGCTAGGTTTGCCATACGAAGATAGGGATTGGGAGAAATGGGAAACCAAGCATGTTGAATCACATAAGCAAGTGGGGTTTGATGATTGCAGGGCATACCTTTTACTTTATGTATAAAATTGTATTTAGACAAACACCAGAAGCCGTTGATGTGAAGCAATTCAGGAAGTGGGTTGTGTGGTACATTCTCAATTCTGTGTCAGTGTATGAACAAAACTAGGCTTGTGGTACATTCTCAGTTGTGATACCATTATGATGTAGTTCAGTTTGTGGTTAGGACTAAGTTTTTTGTTATGACTGATTTGACGTGGATGCATATGTGATTATGGCTGGTTGTGGACAAATTTATGATATAGTTCTCACAGGTTAACTGTATTTGTGAAGTTAATATATGGTGTTATAAATAGTTGTGAACATTGTGGTTTATCATTTTTTGTTGTTGCGATGCATTTGTGATGTGTGTGCGATGCATTTGTGATGTATGTGCGATGCATTTCTGGTAGCTTTACGTTGAGAAGCAAAGGATGCGTGATTTGGTCATTACATGAGGTTATGATAGGTACTACGTGGTTGTGAATATTTGCGAAGTGTGTTGTCTATATGTTTTTTAATGTTGGAACGTGATTGTGTTGGGTTTGCGATGCGTTTGTGGTAGCATCATTACTTAGCAATAAAGGTATCACAACTTCAACATTTAGGCATCACAAATGTCATGCAACTTAGCAATAAAGGTATCACAAATTCAATATTTAGGCATTGTAAATGTCACCTAACTTAGGAATAAATATATCACAACTTCATTAACATATATAACACACTCGAACATATGTACAAGGTTCTCAAAAGTTAATTACGTGGTTCTAGATCCATCACTACTTACCTATATCCATGACTACAATGTCGTGCGACACAGCAACATGTATAGGAGTCAACACATCATGTCATCACAACTTAGTTATAATGGTGTCACAACTTCAACATTATGCACCACAAATGTCACATAACTTAGCAATAAATGTATTGCAACTTCATTGTCACATATAACACATTCGAATATATGTGCAAGGTTCTCAGAAGTTAATACGTGGTTATTTATCCATCACTAGTTACCTATATCCATGATCACAATGTCGTACGACACATCAACATGCATATGAGGCAACACATCATGTCAGCACAACTTAGTAATAATGGTGTCACAACTTCAACATTTAGGCATCAAAAATGTCACCTAACTTAGAAATAAATGTATTACAACTTCATTAACATATATAACACATTCGAACATATGTACAAGGTTCTCACAAGTTAATACGTGGTTCTAGATCCATCACCTATATCTATGGCCATAATGTCGTGCGATACAACATGCATATGAGGCAACACATCATGTCATCACAACTTAGTAATAATAGTATCATAACTTCAACATTTAGGCATCACAAATATCACCAAACTGACTAAAAATGCGTCATAACTTGATTGTGTTTGGTTTGCGATGCGTTGATGATTAGCTTGTTGTCTTTTACGATCTGATAGATAAGCTGGTGATACCATTCAAGGATTCAACGCATTCGAACATATCTATAAGGTTCTGACAAGTTTATACTTGATTGTAGATCCATCACTACTTAGCTATAACCATCACCACAATGTCGTGCAACACAGCAGCATGCATCTGAGACAACACATCATGTCATCATAACTTAGCAATTAATGTATCGCAACTTCAACATTTAGGCATCGCAAATGTCATGCAACTTAGCAATAACAGTATCGCAACTTGTCCTATCTAAAATTTTTGAACATATCTACAAGAGCAAAAACTTATAGTATCAAGATTATTATAGACCTTGCTAAGTAGTTTAGTAGTCTAAACTGAAACAAAACAACTTAACAGTAACTTATTGCACAAACAGGTTAACCCGCAATTGGTGTCGTGCATGTGCTCCTATTGTGCCCAAGCCTACCTCATTGGTTGCAATGGAATGGTTGTATAGATTTCTTTTGGGATTCAATGCGCTTCTTCCTTGGCCTGCCCCTTGGCCTCTTGGTTACGGGTGGAAGAAAGAGATCTTCTCCTACTTGTGGCTCAGCTCGAACAGGCTTATTATCATGTGAAACTGGGAAGACAGTGTGGTTGTATACATTCCTATAGGTCTGCGTTGTCCAGAAATCTCCACGACATTAATAAGTTGGCGACACTCCTCTAACAGAGATGGCAGCACATGCATGGACACAAGGTAGTCCCTTGATTTGCCACCACTGACAAGTGCAAGTGAGTAGACTTATGTCCACTGAATAATGTTTGTCAGCCTCAACCACCTCCACCACAGTATCATTAGCAAGCAAAACTAATAGTGACCGAGATGCATTAATGGTGGCATTAACAATTTCATTTACCTCTGGGACTTGATAGGACTCCCACTGCTGGCTGGCTGATCTGGCCTCATGCATCTTGGTCATTATCTACATACGAATGCCATCAAGAAGGGTGAGAATGGGCATGCCCCGCTCGACCTTCACCTAGCTGTTAAAGCTTTCAGTAACATTGTTCAACAAGTTATTGTACCTACAGGCTGAGAAGAGGGTATTGCACTAGAGTTCAGGCTTATTTGCTAGAACCCAGTCATATGCTACATGAGAAGCCTCGTGGAGCTTAACCAATTCAGCCTCATATTCATGCTTGTCAGCTGCTTCAGCAACACTATGAATCATCTTGATCACTTGGGCTTTGCCTCTCTTGTGCCCCTTTCCTTGTAACCCTCCATCTTGCAAGTTGTACTCCAAGTGCTACACTCAATAAGCATGAAAATCATATGAAAATATGTTTGGAACAGCCGCAAGTTCTTTGTTCCTATCGGATATCATAGTGATAATCCTGCCAGGAGCAATGCAATGTCGAACGTGTGTTAAGAACCACTGCCAGTTATCCTTGGTTTCATTATCCACAACTCCATAGGCTAATGGGAAAATATGGTTGCCAGCGTCCACTGAAGAAGCTACTAGAAGAGTCTGCTTGGCCTTGCCATAGAGAAAAGTACCATCCACAAAAATAACTGTCTCACAATGTTCAAATTCTCAGATAGATGCATTCAATGAAATGAAGCAATGAAGGAATCTCCTGCTTACGGGATTGACCTGATAGGCAGCTATAGTCCCTGGATTTGTGGCCATGAGCTTGTTCAAATACCATGGAATGTCAATATAAGAATCCTTGTAATCACCATATAGAGCTCCAATAGCTGTTTCCTTTGCACGTCTTCTAATATGTGATGCTTAAGCCATACTCTACACGCATATCAGTGACCATATCACTTACCGAATATGAGGGACTGTCTCTTACCTTACCAACAATCAGCCCTGACAATAAACTTTGCTAAGCATGTGGGTGATATCGCTTCCTTGTTCCTCCAGCACATGTATGATTCCCATCATACTTCTTCACCTCAAACAAACCTGTCACCGCATCCGAACTAGCACTCACATTCCATTTGCAATCTTCACTTGTACACATTGCTATAAACTGTCGCTTTCCGTTCTTCAGCCACTTGGATTGGCTATTGAAAGTTGTGTCAATGCCTTCCTCACTTCAAACCGATCTATGAAATTCTGCCCAATTCCTACCAAGTTGTATTGCCAAATGTAGTGATGTTCCTTGACTGCTACTACTCCTGTCTAAACTGACATGCATATTGCTTTCAAGTGTATTGTTTGGAGAACTGCTTATAACTGGATGTTCTCCTTCATCACACACCAACACCTCACAAAAATCACTTTGCATAAATCAGTTCTTTAATTCAGTCAATCCATGATCATTTGACACAAACGTCAAATCTTTGATGTCGGGGTATATGTATGCAAAACTGAGTTTCCCTTTTGGAATGTTGAAATCTTCAGCTAACACTTTAGCAAATTAGAAAATATCACTTGGGTTAAGGGTGTAAGCGTGGCATATGCCTCCAACTATCGCCACATTGCTACCGGGGGTATGATCAATGTGGCCACCTGATCTATATATGAATTATGCATTTTATTATCTCATAAACTCTTATCTTTGCTAGTGTGTGATTAGATTTTTAATGTTATTTTTAATATTTTGTAGAAAAATAAGACATACACTTATTTTGGCACAAGAATGAGAAAAGAAGCAAAATATTTTGGCAAGCTACAATAACCGATCGATCAGCTTCCAGACCGGATTGATCGCCTGTCTTAAAAAGCTACCCGCTAATGAAGGAAACGATCGATCAGTGCCTTCTCGATCGATCGTATCTACTAGAGTTTTTGAATGAACAATACGCGATCGATCGGCACCAAAGAAATCAATCGGCACACAAAGATTTGAACGGATCGATTGGCGCAACGCAGTGAAGAATAAAGGAAAGAGGAGATCAATCGGGAAGCGATCGATCGCCTAACCAAGCGATCGATCAGTAGCGGCGGTGGGCGAAAAAAAATACTATTTTTATTAGGTATTGAGAGGGGTATTTGGGGTTTTTCTTATGCATCTATATAAGCCTTAAGGATGCTCTAGAGAAAGTCTTCTTGGGTCTGAGAAAAGTTTTGGGGAGAGCTATTTTGGGGGCTTTGGGTGAAGCCATTGGAAAAGAGAGAAGGGGAAGAAGAAGATGAAGATGAAGAAAGTGATGCGGGTCTATTGTTGTTTTAATTAATATCTTAATTTTACTCGCAAGTGTACGGATCGTATTTTGAGTACAGTCACACAATTTTACGAGGTCGAACCCACATGGACTTGTATGACGGAAATCTAATCGAACCCTAACTAAACCCTTGAACTAATTATGAAATTTAGAGAAATTGATTAACTAACTAACGACTAATAAAATTAATTAACGAAATAAAATTTTGAACTTTACTAAATTAATAAAATACTAAGGTTTTGGAATCGGCATGCAATAAATTATAAAGGACCCTAAACTTTCAATCATTTATCATTCTCCAAAATACTCGTAACAATCTAGAATCCTATTCACGTTGTTACGGAAGATCTTACTTTTATGCACAATTACTCATACAAAAATCACGTCCTTTATGCTATTTAAATTAACAATTTAAATCACTAGGTGTATCCACTTACGAGAGAATCACAACTAGTATCCAATTTGCTATTTAAACAATTAATACCAACATGAATTAGCAATAGTAATCCCAAATCATATCAAAAACATGATTGATGCTATATCCGAAATTAACTAAACAATAAAAACAGGAACGTATAAGCATTATCGCATAATTATAAGAGAAGAATTCAAACTTTCACAAATAAGGCATTCCCTAAAATTACTACAGACTCATCCTATCCTTAGCAACTAATCAAGCATATTAACTAAATCGGATGCAAAATTCATAATTAAACTCATTGGAATAAAAAATTAACTTACTTAACTTGAAGAAATAAATAAAAATGTCAACTTTGATCTTCCTTTGAATCAGCCACAAAGTGTCACTCCTTGCAATTGAATCTCCGGATTTACAATTAAAATTAAATTACAAAAGTAAAAAATAAAACTCCTAAATTGAGATTAAAAATTGCAAAGGCACTGTAGAAATGAAATTGCTCGACTCTCGGTTGACTCTATCTTGTTTTCCTCTGTTTCTAGTACAACTCGATGCAGATCCAATGCATAACAGCCGGAATGAAACAAAACAGAAAAATAGAAGAAAAAAAACTCAAATTGAACTGTAAAGAAAAGAAAAGAAAATGTAAAATAAAATTGTTCTGGTTGTCTTCCTCGACTGGTCGACCCCCTTTTTTTATGCTCGCAGCTACTCTGTTTTTATATACTACTCTCTCAGGTCATGCCTTCCCTTTGTAGAGGGGAAAAGAATCTCAACTTAATTGCCTTTCCAATTCACCACAAGGCTCGTTCCATACTCGTCAGAAGATTAGACTTCTAAATCCCGTCCAAAATCGTAGAAGAATTCCAACTTTACCTCTCTTGAAACAGGGCCAAAGCACCGAAAATTGCAAATTTCTAAATCAGAGCCAGAATCGCCCCTTCTGTCATCTCCAATCGAACTAAATAAGGAATCTTACCATTCTGGAATAAGTCTGCAACTCGATTTGGCTCGACATCTTCCTGATTCGATCTCCCTTCACGCGTGCAATTTTTCCAAATCGAGAACTTTCCAAATCAAGAGCAATTTTTCTCTGTTGCTCGCAGCATCTACCTCACCTCTTCGCTATCGAGATTTCCCTTAGTTTCGCCATGTTCTTCGTCATCGTGGTTGTGACCTCGAGCCCAGCTCTCGCCGTAATCGTTGCCATCGGCCATGACCGTCCCTTTCATCCTCACGAGCGCTCCCAATCATCGTCGACTTCTACTGGCTCTCTCGGCCGCTCGACTGTCTCAAAACCTCCGTCGTGATCCCATCGCCGCCAGAACCCATGGCCACTGTCGTTGATTCCTCCATCACACTCCCGAGCTCTATCTACTAGCTGGAACACCCGACAGCTCGGGCTGCTTTAATTTTTTTATATATATTTTTTTTCCGACCGAACCGACAAACTGGTTCGGTGCCTTTTTATTTTTTTTTTCTCTCGGGTAAAACCTGTTGTATGAATTTTGTCTGCAAGATCGAATCTGAACGCCAGTCCATTAATTCTGCTCCCGTCTACTTTAATTGAATCATCAACGGTTCAGATCCTTTCTATACCCTTGGTCGCAACTCTTGGGTCACTTTGACACTTCAAAACCTGTCTGATAGCTTCACTTTGGCCGTTTTGCCATCCGAGTACTTGAACCTACATAAATAAGATATGGCCCACATTAGACACACCAAATAGTTTATAAAATGACGGAACATATTGAAATTTGAGCCATTTAGAGAGCATTATTTATTTAATTTCTAATTATTAATAACTTACTTTATTCCTTATTTTAACTAGAAAATATGACTAATAAATAGGTAAAAAGGGTCTCTCCTCTAATGCTCTGGTAAACCACCTCCAAGGCGTAGATGAAGCCAGGATAGATTGGTTTTGTTGTTTTTTCTCTCCTCTTGAGTTTTATCTTGGTTAATGTATGGAACTTTGTTATGTTTTAATAGTTAATACATTGAGATTTATTCTATGTGTTTGAGAGAGGCTAGAGTGAGTCTTGTGGATTTCAATCCGAGGAATACTTGCGTGTCTGAGAGGAACCTAACTAGACGAAGGTGTTATATATAAATAGAGTTTCATTGATCTATACTACCGTTCCATGTTTTGATGGTTTGTGTTACATCCGAGAGGAGAGCACTATATCTTGAATTGACAAGTATATGTCCGAGAGGAATATGCTAATCAACTAGGAATTTGTAAAAGAGAGAGAAACGATAAAACAAGTTTATTTGTGGTGGATTTAAGCCTTGGCACTTCTCCATATTAGTTTAATCTAATTTTAAGTAGTTAGGATTTATTGTTTTCTCTAGATTAAGTCAAACCAACAACTTTCTTTCTTGAGTTTGGTAGAGTATTCATCCATCCTTGAGGTTTGACAACCCTTAAATACTCACCGTAGTACAATTGCCTTATGCACTTACAAGGGTTTAAATATTAAACGATCAAGTTTTTGGCGCCGTTGCCAGGGACGGCACGAATAGCTTATCAAATTCTTAGCTTAGTTAGAGTAATCTAGTACGAGAGTAGTTTAGTCTAATTTAGTTTGCTTTTTAGTAGCTTAATTGTATTTTGCATTTTGTGCAGGACTAAAAGAGGACATAGAATTCACGCCAACGTTGGAAGGGCTACCCCTTCCCCTTGTTTGCCTTCTCTTTTCCCTGCCTTTTAGTTTAAATGAGTGCTGGGTGTTTTCTACTTTCTTTTTGGGATTGCATGTCATGCTAGTTGTCGCTATTAGGATTGTTAGTTGTCGCTATCTAGGATCGATGTATGCTAGTTGTCGCTATTAGGACTGCTACATGTTTTGTTGATTGTGATTGTGCATGCATGGTCGTCATTCCCTGAACCCTGACCTTGCCTTTGATCCTGACCCTGAGCGCCTCTATAGAATCTGTAGAACTCCTAGAAACCCGATCCCTGAAATCCATCCCATGGCGGATCATGAACCTTGGGGGTGGAAATGGTCTTAACTAAATTCCGGTAATGCCCCATGCTCGTACCCTACAGGACTACTACCGTCCCACAGCCTACACTTCCCCATCCTGCATCTTATTGCCTGCCAATATGGCCAATTTTGAAAATTAAGCCCAACATCATCCAAATGCTTCCCACTTACTATGGCCTACTGAATGAAAACCCCTATGGGCACTTGTAGAACTTCATAGAAGTTAACACTACCTTTAAGCTGACATTATCTGATGACCAGGTTTGCCTTAGGCTGTTTCCCTTCACCCTAAAAGACAAGGCCAAAGAATGGTTGTACTCCCTCAAACACAATTCCATTACCACTTGGGAGGGACTGCAAGTTGAATTCTTGAAAAAATACTTCCCTGTAGGGCGGACAATAAGATCTGAAATAAAATCATCGCCTACACCCAGCTCCCCAATGAACAATTCCATGAACGCTAAGAAAAAATGAAAACCCTACTCCGGTCTTGCCTACACCATGATGTGCCCAAGTGACAACTTTTGCAGAGATTCCAAGAGGGTGTGCGTGACCAACACAAAAATCTAATTGATGCCTCATGTGGAGGCACATCCATGAAAAAGACACCTGGTGATGCCTGGGATCTACTAGAGGACTTGAGCGAAAACTCCTTACATAGTGCCACCCTCTATAGATCTAAAGGCCACATACCTGGTACGAATGCCTCAAGGGGAGGCATGTATGATGTTAAAGCCACAACAAACCTAGAGCACCAAGTGGCCTCTTTGACAGAGAGATTTGACCAATTTTTTTCTCAGTCTTCACCCTTCACCCTCCACTCCACCACCTCAAGAGGTCTGCACTATTTGTGCGAGTCCCATGCATACTGTTGTTGACTACCCTTCAACTTCACAGTATCCAGACTTAGTAAATGAGCATGTCAATGCTACACAAACCTTTCCCCGAGCCACCAACAATCCATACTCCAACACATACAATCCTGGGTGGCGTAATCACCCTAATTTTTCTTGGAGGCAACTTAACCCAGGGCCAACTTTTAATCCGGCCCCAAGACAAGAGTTCCCGAGCCACTCATAGCCTTACCAACCTGCATCAGCGCCATTTGGCCAACCCACTAGGCGACCAACCTTAGAAGATCAAATGAGCCAAATGTTAGCCAGCCAATCTACCCTTCTCATAGCCTTACCCGAGATGAAAACCGAACAAAAGTAGATGAGAGCTGAGCTAAGAACCCATGCCCAGCTTGTCCATTCCCATACCCAATCTATTGCCAAGATAGAGACCCAATTAGGACACCTGGCCCAGTCCATGAACCGAAGGGAAGTAGGTACCTTGCCCAACCAACCCCAACAGAACCATAAAGGCCAGTTTGCCATCGAGGATTCCCAGTACTCAAATTAGCACGTGCAAGCCGTAACTACCCTGAGGAACGGTAAGCAAATAGACAATCAGGTTAGGGAGTCATCCTTTGATACCTCGAGTGAGAATACCTCTCCTGTGATAGAACCCACTCCTACCAAAACCAAGGCCACTAGTTCTCAACTCCAACAGAATGACCCAGCAAAGGCCAAAGAATCCTATATCCCTAGGGCACCCTTCCCACAAAGCCTTGACAAACCCTCCCTGTTTAGCAAATCCCATCAAAGAATGGAGAAGATGTTAGAGGTGTTTAAGTAAGTAAAGATCAACCTTCCTTTGTTAGATGCCATTAAACAGGTGCCTGCATATGCCAAGTTTCTAAAAGACCTGTGTACACAAAAGCGTAAAGCCAAAGCCAATATCACCCAAAAGGTCTTCCTGACAGATCAAGTGAGCTCCCTATTGACATGCGACCTTCCACCAAATATAAGGACCAAGGTGTCCCTGTTGTTTCCATTGTGATAGGTGACCATACCATTAGTCGAGCTCTCTTGGACTTGGTGGCCAGTGTGAATCTCCTTCCTTATTCCGTTTATGAATAGCTTGGCCTAGGAGATTTACAGCCCACCTCAGTCACCCTACAGTTAGCAGACAGATCCATCCGGAGACCTAGAGGAGTCATAGATGATGTTCTTGTGGGAGTTAACCGGTTCTATTTCCCTATCGATTTTGTTGTCTTAGACATTGATCCGATAGCCAACTCCAAAGTTCAGATACTTGTTATCCTTGGCCGCCCTTTCCTTGCCACAGCCGATGCTACTTTAAATTGCAGGTCAGGGCTTATGGATGTCTCATTTGGGAACATGAAAGTCAAACTCAACATCTTTAGTGCCTTCCAACAACCTTCTAGTGAAGCTGAGTGCCTTATGGTGAATGACCTAGATGACCTAGTGCAGGAGTTCCTACCCTTTGCCATGTTGAGAGATGCCCTAGAGCATACCCTTTTTCTATGATTGACTGGATACATATGAGAGCACACCTGACCTTGAGGAGGTTCATGACCATTTAGTGGCAACCCTACACTTAGGTTGAAACTTTTCCGGGCCAGCCCACAAGCCCGACCCGACCTGGCCCGTAAAACTACGGGTATGGGCCAAAATTTTGAGACATAGGGTCGGGCCGGGCTGTAAAATTTTAAGCCCACTAAATTTAGGGTTGGGCCTTGGCCCAGATTAAAAAATTGGGTTAAGCCCGGAAGCCCGTAGGCCCAGTAAACCCGTAAGCCCAGATAGAAAAGATATTGAATTGTTGTCTTCTCTGGAGCTCCAAACCTCTGGCCTTCTCGCCTCTCGTGACGTCGTCTTCTCCGTACCTCACTCCTCAGTTCATCACCGCCAAAAGATTGAAACTTTCCGGCCATGGCATGATTCAATGAAGAACTTCTGTTTCTTAAGTTCTCATACAACGCAGATGTTTTCTATGAGTAGCTTCTTACATCTCTCGTCTGTCTAACTGGCGGCAATTTGATGAGTAGTAAAAAACTCTTTTTTTTAATTTGATTTCGGGTGCTGAATATCGATTCAAGTTCATATGTGCATGTTGCAATCTGAATTTCCAACTTCACAAAATTTTGGGTCAATTCATCAATCTTCCCCTGTCGATCAACTTTTAAAGTTCACAGATTTTCCTTGATAACGAATGATTCATGGATTGCTTACTAGTTTCGTCATGTATGTGTTGCTATCATATTAATACCATCTGTTAATAACTGGTTTCCTTATGTGTATCATGTCGACCTTGTCTAATTAAGTTAAAGGTCTGATTTTGCTTGTCTGATTGTTATGGGAAATTTGCCATTTATTTTTTCAGGAGTTTGAAGGATGAGCAACAATGAGTTTAGGTTCTTCCTGTCATGTGACATTAATCTCCCAGTCACTTTTAGCATAGAGCGCCTTGAGGGCCATTTGCCCTCCATCCCTGACAAATCTGGTTAGGCTTTTTCAAGTCCTATAATATCATACTCTCTTAGTCCTGTTTTAATAGCTCCATTGCTTTTTCAATTTCCCCCAATGGAGCTATTAAAAAGGACGGAAGGAGTATAATTTTTTTTCAGCTATTTGATTTATTTATTTGGTTGCAATCAATAGAGAATTCTTATTGTTATTACTTAAAATGTTACTTAATGAATTGTTTATTTGATTTGTCATAGTTGTAGCAAATTTGCTGTATGCAATAAGTTCTTTTTGTTGCAAATGATTAGGATTCTGATAATGGTTATACTCAAGCTTACCATCTTTTTGATATCGTGGGTTTGAATGATTGAGTCATGAATGGAATACACTGTCGTACTTAAAACTAGAAGAAATAAGCAAGTAGTGTACACATTTCTTCTGATTGAATCATGAATGGAATATATGTTGAGTGTGCACTGTACATAGCGCCCTCTTTGGGCTTCCCATGAAAACCAGGTTTGCTATTCATATAAAAGCCTTTTTTTAGGAGAATTCATTAACTGGTTTCTGTTTCTATTAACTATTCCAAGCATTGAGTCATTGTTTGAGGAGCCTAGCCCAACCCTAAGCTCGCTTAGGGATAGTGCCGGGCCGAATTTTTGGAATTGCCTTAGGGCTAGGGTCGGGCTTGGGCCGAGGTTCTAGCTGTTAGGGCTCGGGTCGGGCCAACCTTCGGCCCGCAAAAGCCGACCTGCTTGCACCCGTACCTACACTCTGGATCCATCCCATGGAGACCCGCCTTGAGCTGCTACCTATGTCTACTACCCCACCACTAAAACCTTCCATAGAGTCCCCACCTTCACTTGAACTGAAAACCCTTCCTAGCTCCCTGAAGTATGCCTTCCTAGGACCCGATAACATACTTCCTGTGATTATATCCTCTAGCCTATCTAGTATGCAAGAAGCCCAGTTGTTGGAGATCCTTACCACTCACCGGAGAGCTATAGGATGGACAGTGGCCGACCTACGGGGTATAGACCCCTCTGTGTGCATGCATAGAATAAACCTTGAGGACAAAGCCAAACCATCTAGAGAGGGGCAGAGGTAGTTGAACCCACATATGAGGGATGTGATGATGAAAGAGATAGTGAAACTTTTAGATGCTGGCATCATTTCCTATCTCTGATAGTGAATGGGTGAGCCCCATCCAGGTAGTACCAAAGAAATCGTGCTTAACGGTGAAACCAAATTCTGAGGGTGAGCTTGTGCCAGTGAGGGAAACCACGGGATGACGGGTTTGTATAGACTACCGAAAGCTGAATTCCAATACTAGTAAGGACCACTTCCCATTGCCCATCATTGACCAAATCCTTGAGAAGTTAACGGGCCAAGAGTTATCTTGTTTCCTAGATGGTTACTCAGGATACAATCAGGTGCCAGTTTATCCAGAGGATCAGGAAAAGACGACCTTCACATGCCCCTTCGGTACATTTGCGTATCGAAGGATGCCCTTTGGACTTTGTAATGCCCCTGCTACATTTCTGTGATGCATGATGTCCATATTTTCCGACATGATTGATAAATTTTTAGATGTTTTTATGAATGATTTTTTGGTGTTTTGTGCTTGCTTTGATGATTGCTTGCATAACCTCTCTTTGGTTTTACAACGATGTGAGGAAACGAATTTAGTCCTAAGTTGGGAGAAGAGTCATTTTATGGTTCAACATGGGATTGTGTTGGGCTATGTTATCTCTAAAAGGGGTATTGAGGTTGGCAGGGCCAAGGTAGACCTTATTGCTAATCTTCTACTACCCACCGTTGTCAAGCAAATAATGTCTTTCCTTGGCCATGCAGGGTTTTATTGACGATTTATCAAGGATTTTAGTAAAATTTCACGTCCATTAGTCACCTTCTTGGTCAAGACGTGCCATTTGAGTTTGATGATTTGTGTAAAGAAGCTTTTACAAAGCTCAAAACCCTCCTCTCTAGCTTCCCAATCATTCAACCCCCTGATTACACACTACCCTTTGAGATTATGTGTGATGCATCTAATTATGCAATAGGGGCAATGTTAGACAAACGCATCAATAAAATTCCTCATGTTATTTATTATGCTAGCAAGACACTCAATGATGCACAATTGAATTACACCACCACTAAAAAAGAGTTGCTTGCTGTCGTGTTTGCCGTGGACAAATTTAGATCATATCTCCTTAGGAGCAAGATAATTATTTTCTCTGATCATGCAGCCTTGCGGTACCTTCTTTCCAAGAAGGATGCCAAACCAGGGCTGATTCGTTGGATCTTGCTCCTACAGGAATTTGATTTTGAAATTAAGGACAAAAAGGGTTCAAAAAATTTAGTGGCGGATCATCTCTTGAGAATTCCTCTTCCTGAACTTTCCAGCCTTGATACTCTTAGGGATTCATTCCCTGATGAGCAGCTCTTTGCTGTCTCCACTACTTCCCCTCCTTGGTTTGCACATATTGTAAATTATCTTGCTATGAGTCAAATTCCCTCTCATTGGTCTACAAATGATAAAGATTTGTTCTTCTCACGAGTCAAACATTATTATTGGGATGACCCTGATTTGTTTAAGATACACTACAACAAAACAGGGCTTTTGCGACAAATTATTTTGCAACAAAACTATTTTTGTCGCAATAGATACTCATTTGCGACGGATTTAAAAATTGTCGCAAATAGTGTAGCATTTTGCGACGACACAACATGTAGTCGCAAAAATAAGTATTATTGGCGACCAATAGCCAATTTGGTTGCAAAAAACAATGCATATTTGCGACGAACAAGACATTAGTCGCAAAAGTGAATGCTATTTGCGACAACCTATATATTTGTCGTAAATGATAAATAGTTTTTGCGACAAATTGTTATATTTGTCGCAAAATCAATATATTTTACTTTTTATAAATAAAAATATTATTTTTTATATAATCATAAATAAAAATATTTAAATTTTCCCATTCTCATTATTTACAACAAATAGACATTTTTGGCGAACGATTATCCTCTTATATTTTTTATAAAATAAGAAGAAGTGATACTAAAATAATTACAGAAAATAGTTAAGTACATCTCAAAAACCTTTTTTTATTAAAAATATTATTTTTGAAAAAAATTCAATAAATTTTGTATTTAAACTCAATAAAGTACCTAAAGTATTGACTACTAAATTTAGAAAATGTACTTGCATAATTTATTATATATTTTTATGTCATTAAATAGATTTATTGTCAACTATGAGTTCTCTTGACACCTTAATTCCATTGCATCAATGATACAAAGTTGCAGAAAAGGAATGAGGAGTGATGGCTGTGGTGTATGTTTGAAACATTAATATAATTTTATTTGAGGGGTTCACATTGTAGGAAGAAGATAGATAGTGTTGTGGTCAATTATGAACGGCCTCCATTTATAGGAGTAAATTAGTATTTTCCATGCATGATATATTATTAGTATGAGTGTGCAAACATTGTAAGAGAGGGAAGAAAGGGTGAGATGAGAGAGATTGGCAATGACATGCAGTACACATGTGGGTATACTATACTCGATACATAAACGTTGTGGTGTTGCATATTTTTGAACTTCTATGCTTAGTTAATATTCGACCATGTACGAATGCAAGAACATTTATAATTGTATGATAGACAGTAAAAATATATGTATGATACATGCTTTTACATAAGTAACATGCTATTTATATGACATTAATTACAACATTTAACTTATAGTTTTAATCTACCACGAATGTATTAAATGCACCATCAAATATGATTGACCCCTTTCTAACATTAAACATGCATGAAAATGCATGCAAGTTTATGAAATACATAAACTTTGTACCAAATACGATTAGGAAATATTTGTCAATCATAATAAAAAAGTCCTATAAAACCAACAGATGTACCAAATGAAAAAGAAAGTAACAAGCCACTAGCGTGTAGGTGCATGAGGCCCGTAGCACGAGTAGAGCGCTTATGCCGATCACATAAGTAGCAGACCATACCCATACACATGAGCCGCGACACATAATTAGCTTGACTCCAATAAAAAAATGTTATTCTCGTTGATATGGGCCCAGCTCACACTCATTGGCGTGAGTGTGCGCACTCTGGACTGTCGGATTCCGATCAAGTTTTGCCCGTTATTAGAGCAGGCAGGCCGGGGTGAAACACGACCGGTCACTCGTGAGCTGTCGGAGTTTAATCTGACAGCTTAGATTATTCATCTCACCGAACGCATATTAACATTTCCGTGTTTTAATTTTGCCGCAACCCTTGTTGCCCCGAATCCCATCCTCCATTGTTTCACCAAATCATCTGGCTGGCGATTCTGTTTGGGTCGATTGGGGGCTGGGCAACCGATGGCGAGACGGCTGTTCCGTAGATGAGGAAGGGCCCGACAGTCGCAGTGGCCGATCCAAGTTGTTGAGGTGGACGCTCCTCCAGCAGCAGCTAGCTTATCCAAATCCCCTTCCCCCACCTCCCTCGAACACCAAGTTCACCATTTCATTCTTCTTGGTTTTTTGGCAGGCTGTGGTTCGGCCGGGGTCCTCCTCATCGACTCAGCTGCTCGTGCTCGCCGTGCCCTTCCGCGTCTCCCCCGAGGACTTCCTCCTCTTCTGCGATTCTTATAATGATCGGCACTCCCTCCTCGACATAACCAAGAGTGCCATTTTTATTGACATTGAATGAGGTGGTAATTTGAATTTTTCTTATGCTGTTCCATGTGTTGAACTTGTGTGTTTGTAGTTTAATTTGGTTGGTTGAGTTCATGTTCTTATTTCTCGTCAATTGCCAGTGAGAAAACTGCAGAAACAGAAGAGCGTTCGAATGAATTGAATATACCACATGTTGCTGTGCAAGAACCATATACATCAGGGTAATTTTTGCATATTCAGATTTATAGACATCATTTTGGGAAGCACCTGTTCAGGGTCTCTGTTCATGGGGGTGCATGTTGCTGCCAGTTTGTGATGCATTCTTTTGAATTTGTCACACAAAGTTCTTCTTTTTGATTGTCTGCAAACAAGCTTTTTTTCCCTAGCCGTGCTTTATCTGTATTTGCAACCAGTCATCCTTGGCCTTCCTGTATTTGTTGTGGGGGTCTAGTTACTGTCTTTCTAATGTTGATTATCTCTTTTGCACATGATAGAATCACCTTGATTGCCTCCTGTTTGATTTAGTTTTGACCCCAGCTATTCTAAAGCTATTTCTTATATGGTCATTTCCGTAACATGAATAAACTTTAAACTTTTATAGCTTATTAAGGTATAGTTCACTGTGCAAATAATCTATGTAACAATATGTTGCTTATAATTGTGGACATGCATTCAGTTTGTTCTATGGGCCATTCTCAATTCATGAAAATTGTTTTTTTATCTGTTAGGTTGATGGATTTCGGTTTGATCTCATGGGACATATCATGAAGAGTACCATGGTACACCTTTCCAACAAACTTATAAAATTTCTTATTCTTCCTATATATGAGGAAGCTTGAAGATTAAGGCATGAAACAAAATAGTAAATGCTTTTGTTTTTTGGATAGGGAGTAAATGTTTTCTCTTCTATATAAATTGTCTTGCGTTCAGGTGAAGGCCAAGTGTGCTCTCCAGAGCTTGACAAAAGATTTAAATGGCGTAGATGGTTCTAAGATTTATATATAAGGATGGAAAGTATGTCACGTGAGTTTTCAGTGGTTTTAGTACATTTGGTAGTTAAAACAATGAGATACAAGGCGCCATTGCATATGCATTTCAGTTCAATTATGTGACATCTACACTTTCATATCTTATAATCAATAATGTATGATATGTGTCCTTTTGTGAATTACTGCTGGGCTTGTTGTGGTCATCTTGGCAACCTCAAATAAATCCAATTGACTGTACACAGGTTGTAGGTAGCAAAGTCGACCATCGACCCACTTCTGGTAAGGAAAATCTTAACCTCTGGAACTGGTAGATGTACCAGAAACTGATGGCTGAAAATTATAGTTGACTTTGTATATATGTTATTTTTTCCTTTTAGATATGGAGAAGGATGGGACTTTGGTGAAGTTGCCAAGAACAGCCGTGGAATAAATGCATCACAGTTCAATATTTGTGGGACTGGTATTGGAAGGTAGGTCCTTTTCTCCATATACGCGTTGATATACACGTAAGATGTTTCAGTTCAATTTCAGTTAACAACATAGAAGACACAATCACTAGCAAACCTATTTTGATTCCTGATACAACAGTAAAAATAGGGACAAAAATCCATGAGTCTTATGCCCCCTATAAAAGATGCCGAGCTTGAAAAAAGAATTGATAGCTTGTAGTTGTGTCAATCATCATTTTAACGATTAACTACCCCCATAAATATATTTATAGTACCTATCATTTTCATGATATCAGCCAATTTCATTCTTTTGACAAGCTGAGGAAGAATTTGTAAATTTATGAAAGCTGGTGGATGAATTTTCCATATCCATTATCCTCTATCAAATAAAATTTCTAATTCCCTCTTTGTGGCTTCTACTTTTACATAAAGTTCTTGTTTTGACAATGGAAAAGTGGGAGAAGGCTTTTTACTCATAAGTCAATATTCTATCTATAGATTGCATAAAGTGGTATGGCAGGGCAGAGAAAGGTTTACTACTTACAGCTAATTCTCTTCTTCAAACAGAAAAGAAGTTTCAGCCATATCTCACAAGATTCAACTGAAACTGGGATTTGGTCAAGTGGCATTATATGCATTCTGCGTTGTATTGTTTTATATTTTCTTGCTGAGGCCCAATGGGATAAGGCTAGAAACCATCTTATAATTGTATGCAATAAGCAGCTGGTATTATTACAATATGTGACTTATAAGTTCTTCCACTTTTTATCTTAGCATTTTCATGTTTGTTTCATCCATTTTATGATTAATATTGAAACACTAAACACAGGCAGATAATATCACAGGTCTCTTTGTCGTGCTTTAATGGTTATCCCTTGAGTTAAAAGTGATGTTGTATCGTATATCTCAGTGTTCTCCATTTCAACCACCTGGGTTCATTCTATGTGCAACGTCCTCATTGATTTCTACATTTGCAACTATCTTTGAGTCAAAATAGTTAAATTGATTAAGTTTGATCTTTTTTTATTCTAGATTAGTAACTCCCCCCCTCTAATTTGTGTTGTTCTATGGAAAATTAAGCTTGGAGCTAGAGTATTTAGACCAATATTTGATTGCTGCCTGTACATATGTTTTTTGTGGTGTAGTTTTGCCATGCCTCCTGTTACTCCTGATGATCCACGCTGGAGAATGGGTGGTCATCCTGGTTTGATGCCAAGGATCCCGTAAGTTTCATCCTATATAGCACTAAGCCCTAAACTCTTTAACTTCCATTTAGATGTGGCCAATTTTGGGAAGATAAGTGGCATGAAACAAAATAGTAAATGCTTTTGTTAATTTTCCTCCAAATATCCCTTAAAGCAGTTGCAATTACAGATACTTGTCAACTTTTCCCTGACTGTTTGAAATGGTGTATGCAGGAATCCACGAAGACGGGTTCAATAGGTGCGTTCTGTGATCTCTTTTTAGCTGATTTCCTTGTCACTCAGGTTTGTCATACCATAAAATGTCCATCTCTTATTTTTGTATTTATTATCTTAAGTATCATTGTATTAAATTTGTAGACTATTTATAGAAATTCTTTTTAGTCTAATCGAAAGTGTATTAAGCGATTTCTAATTAACTTATGCTAATTATGGAGCATCTATTTATGGCCCTTCTGTCAAAAAATAGATGCTCCATGGAATATCTATTACAGGGCTGGAGTGTTTTTTCATTATGAGTTTTGCGACGAATTAATGTCATCGCAAAAGACGAACTAATGCCGTCGCAAAACACGTAAGACGTTTTTTTAAAAAAGGGAGAACTCCCTTTTGCGACAAATAATTTCGTCGCAAAAGGGAGTTCTCCCTTTTTAAAAAAACGTCTTACGTATTTTGCGACGACATAAGTTCGTCGCAAAAAGAGTTTTCCACTTTTTTAAAATAAAATTTGTCGCAAATGTTATTTTTAATTGATTTTTTAAAAAAAATTTTCCTGTTTCCATGGAAATTTAGCGACAACATTTCATCTTTTAGCGACGGCATATTTCGTCGCAAATATTATTTTTTTGCGACTAAACTCTACTCGTCGCAAATACTTTTTGTGTCGGCGACAGAATGGCGATGAGCTCTTTTTCGTCGCAAATAATATTTTGCGATGAGCTCTTTTTCGTCGCAAATAATATTTTGCGACGAAATTAGAGGTTTTGGCGACGAATATTGCCGTCGCAAAAGCCATAATTTGTTGTAGTGATATGTGCTGACCAAGTCATTAGACGATGTGCCCCCGAGCATGAATTTCATAGCATCTTATTTTTTTGTCATTCTCATGCTTGTGGTGGCAATTTTGGTGGGAAGAAAACTGCGGCCAAAGTTTTGCAAAGTGGTTTTTATTGGCTAACATTGTTTAAGGATGCTCATGCTTATTGTAAATCTTGTGATAGGTGTCAAAAACTAGGAGCCCTCTCAAAAAGGGATATGATGCCCCTACAACCCATATTGATTGTTGAAATGTTTGTCGATTTCATGGGCCATTTTTCACCTTCTTTTAGTTACGTGTATATTCTTGTTGATGTTGATTACGTGTCCAAGTGGATAGAGGTTATTGCCACTAGGACAAATGACCATAAAGTTGTGTTGGATTTTCTGAAAACTAATATTTCTAGCAGGTTTGGAATGCCTTGTGCTATCATTAGTGGAGGTACTCATTTTTATAACAGGTCTTTTGATGTTATTCTCAAGAAGTACTTCGTGACCCCCAGAATTGCAACTCCCTATCATCCTCAGACAGGTGGGCAAGTGGAGGTCATGAATCGCCAGATCAAGCAAATTCTTGAGAAGACGGTGCGCCCTGATAGGAAAGATTGGTCTATGCGGTTGAATGATGCACTTTAGGCATACCGGATCACGTTCAAAACTCCTATTGGCATGTCTCCTTACCGGTTGGTATATGGCAAGGCGTGCCATTTACCGGTTGAGTTGGAACACAGGGCTTATTGAGCTCCAAATTAATGAGCTCGAGGAGATGCGATTTGAGGCATATGAGAATGACAAGTTGTACAAGCTAAGGACTAAAGCTGTGCATGACAAGCTGATTTCTGGAAGTCCTTTGCACCTGACCAGAAGGTGGTGCTCTACAACTCGCGGTTGCATCTGTTTCCTGGCAAACTCCGTTTTCGCTGGTCTAGACCGTTCATTGTGAAATAAGTGTTTCCCCATGGAGCTATTACGATTCATAATCCAAAAGATAGGAGCACATTAAGGTAAACGGTAATCAATTAAAGCCTTATCTCGAGGCTGCTGAAGACAAGGATGAAATGATTGTGTACCTGGATGATCTGAAACCTGCATAGCGATTGATGGCTCCGTCCGGCTGAAGACGTTAAACTTGGCGCTTGGTGGGAAGTAACCCACGTACTCAGGTGTACTCTTTCCTATTCTTCATTTCTTATATGATCATTGTAGTTTTTATTTCTTGCACATGGAGAACAATGTTCATAATAGGTTTGGGGGAGAGGAGAGAGGCATTGATTAAAAAAAAAGATAATGAAGAACAGTAGAAACGATCGATCATCACTCAGGCGATCGATCGTGAGCGAATTAGTGAGACGGTAGTAGATACGATCGATCGATCGCATTCAAGCGCGATCGTTTGGCCAAACAGCGCAGAGAGAAAGAAAAAAATACAGTAGATACGATCGATCACCCAACTGCGATTGATCGCTTGGTGATCAATCACATGCTTGGATCATCGATCGCCAGAAAACGGCGACTGACATTGTTCATCTACGATTCGAGAAGCGTCGTTTCTCGTCTGATGGAGTGATCAATCGACTTGTTTTACGATCAATTGTGGGTAGTCTTCTTCGTGTTTACAAACCAGCGGCATCGGCGAGGTGTGACTTATCTCCACTCGCGTCCATTTGGCCTGAAACTTCGGCTCCCGAAGGATTTTTGTTCCTAGATTCTTAATCCGGCATTCATTTTCTCTCTTTCCTTCTCCTTTCTTTGTATTTGCGCTCTTTCTTCTGGTAAGCCCTAAACCCAAAACTTTGAATTTTCATGGTTCCTGGTAGATATTTTTGAAATTAACCTCCTGCATGATCCTGGAACGATGATTGCGATTAATATGCTTGTTGCTGAAATATTTGATTTCATGTGTTTTTCATAAATTTTTTAGGCTTTCGTTCATAATATAAAAATACAAAAAAAATGAGAGGAAAAGGTAGGGAATAGATTGGAGGATATTAGAGGAAGAGAAAGAGAGAAGAACGAATAGGTTTTGGGCTAGTTTTTCGATCGCTACAGGACTGCTACAATGCTGTAGACCGCGGGGTGTTAGACAAGACGATGAACAGTCTTCAACATTGATAAAAAAAATCGAAACTTAAAATTGGATATGCTGTCTTGAGTAATCTAATTTTATATCCTGTTGTGATGGTTAAGCTTTGATTTCACGCCGTGCCGCCACTAAGGGTATTTTTGATAATTTCTATGTTCAGGTGGCTCGGCAATTTCTTTACCATAAATTTTTGTCTGAGATGTACTATTAACATGCTGCAATTCTGTGGTTAGTTGTGATATTCACTATGGTTTTTGGTTTGCAGGTACAATGGCCCCTCAGAAGATGGTCGCTCACAAATGCCTTAAGGGTGAGACCTCTACTTCACGCCCTGTATCTCCCAATCTTGCATATGAGACTCCTTCACAGCCCCAGCCTATTCAGTACGAGAGACAGGTTATCCTTAACCCATATATTCTCGATCTTCCAACACAAGGCTGGATAGAGGCATGGCCGAATTGGGTGCATTATTTCACCCAGATCACCGAAAAGAATCATAATGTGTACCAAATGGTGCATGAGGATACGGTCCGGGCGTTTTATGTGAATGCCACCACTGAAGATAACGAGGATCCCGAACGGGTGGCAATCAAGAGTATAGTATGCGGCACTCCCGTCCGTGTCCAAGTCGCCGATATTGCCAGTGCCATGGGCTGCGAACGGGGCACAATTCATCATCCTGACTTCGATGGGTATAAGTTTCCAGTTTTCTGCAGCATCACAGGTCGCTTGGCGGGATAGACCATCGGGCCCAGGCTCACGACATACCTCTCAGCAATAAGCGTGTTACCTGAGTTCCGCTTTGCATTCTTGATCTTCCAGCATGATGTATGGTTAGCCGGAAAGCAAACATCGACTGCACCATGACCGACCTGCTGTATGTACTTGGCGATGATACTAGGCGCCGTGATCTTGATTTACCCTCATTCGTGTTTGGCCGGATGAAGCAGATGTTGGTAAGGCACAAAGACGAACGGTTACCGTATCCTTATATTCTAGAGCGGGTATTTAAGACCCATGGGGTGCGATTTCTAGATCATTCAAGGTTATTTCGTGGACTTGGGCCCATTGGAATTGATGCTTACAACCGTATGATGGGCCATACACGTCACACGGCTTGGCCACGGGTACACCAACCTGAGGAGCAAGTAGCGGAACCCCAGGGTCAGCCATCCCAACAACCACCCTGGGCGGCTATGCAGCAGCAGATCAAGGAAAACATAAACATTTGAGTAGTTTCTAAGCTATTTATTAGAATTTTTTGTTAAGTTTTGATAGTTTATCCCATGATGATGCATGTAACAATTCTTAAGTGATTGATTTGCATGGGAAGTGTGAGTAAGGGGCCGTTTGGGGCGTGATTATTGCAAAACATCCAGACTGGATTTTGGATATTTACTGTAGCATCCATGTTTTTTTTTACATCCAGATGAAACACGTCATGAGGTGTTTCATCTGGATGTTTTGCTTTTAATCACGCCCCAAACAGCCCCTAATTTTTAGGGAGGATAAATATACTTAACTAAGAATATCTTTATGTTACAGTCCTCTTGGATTAGATGCTTGAGTTAATAAGACTCACTCACACACACTAGCACATAAAGTAATACTATCTAGAGATTTGTTGAATACTAATCTGTAGTGGGATAGCTTTGGTCAAGTCATTAGTTGATAATTGTTGTCATTGAGCTTAAACGATTATGATAGATCACTTACTTGGCAATATGGCGTAGGCTTGGACAGAAAGAGGTTGAGAGTATAATACAACATGGATGAATAAATATCGTTAGAAAATGAATAAAAAATGAGAACAAATAAATAGAAAATAAGGGTTGCTTGACTTTCTAGGATTAACTTAGGCTGATGCTCAGGTCCGGAGCTGTCTATACTTAAAACCCAATGCCCTATGCCAACTAGTTGGGAGTCATTGGCCTGAGTCATTTCTTAAGCATCTTGAAGTTAGGCATTTCACAGTCCCATTGAAAAAAAAGTATGTGGTGTATTATCCTCTCAAGTCTAGAATGTTGGACCCAAATGATGTGCGCAAGCATTTGTCCTATCATGAACCAAAAGATTGAGATGATGATGTAGCTTCTAATATTTCTTTGACTAATGGGTAACACTAGATATGTGTAAAACGGAGATTTAGAATGTATTGCTACAATGTTCTACACCTTTTACTATTTACATTATCATGATACATCATATTGAGCAGGAATTTTTAAGATGAAAGTGTAGAATAAAACCACTTACTTGAGGGCTTCTATATTCCAGTTGATTATAAGTGTAAGTACGTGTGCTAGATTCTCTTAAGTATTGTGGTTTGCATTTGGAGGGATAATAGGTTTGTTTATTTTGTAGTGATTTTTACTTTTTTTTTCACTTAGAATGATTAGGATAGTTGATAAATACATGTTTGTGGGTAGCATGGCTACAAACCCTCACGAGACAACACTCGTCCTATTAGGGACGCCTAGGGGTTTAACGACTTCTTGCATATGCTCAATGCAATCGTGTTCCCTACGAAAGTGGTGTTTATCTTTCCACTTTAGTTTTTTTGTTTGCTTTTGTTCCTTTAGTTTGTTTTGTGTTGTTGTGTTTTGTTTTGCTTTGCTAGGGACTAGCAAAATGTAGGTTTGGGGATGTGATCTATATATGAATTAATCTCCTAAACTCTTATCTTTGCTAGTGTTTAATTAGATTTTAGGATAGTTTAATGTTGTTTTTGATATTTTGTTGGAAAAGACGACATACACTTATTATGGCACAAAACGAGAAAAGAAACAAAATATTTTGGCAAGCTACAGTAACTAATCGATTGGCTTCCAGATGCGATCGATCGCCTGTCTCATAAAACTACCCGCTAATGAAAGAAACGATCGATCAGTGCCTTCTCGATCGATCGTATCTACTGGAGTTTTTGAATGAACAAAACACGATCGATCGGCACACGAAGATTTGAACGGATCGATCGGCGCGACGCACTGAAGAATAAAGGAAAGAGGAGATCAATTGGTAGCGGTGGAGGGCGAAAAAAAATACCATTTTTATTAGGCTTTGAGAGGGGAATTTGGGGTTTTTCTTATGCATCTTTGTAAGCCTTAAGGAGGCTCGAGAGAAAGTCTTCTTGGGTTTGAGAAAGGTTTTGGGGAGAGCTATTTTGGGGGATTTGAGTGAAGCCATTGCAAAAGAGAGAAGAGGAAGAAGAAGATGAAGAAAGTGATGCGGGTCTCTCCTCCGATGCTCGGATAAACCACCTCCAAAGCGTAGATGAAGCCCTGATAGATTGGTTTTGTTGTTTCTTTCTTTCATCTTGAGTTTTATCTTGGTTGATGTATAAAACTTTGTTATGTTTTAATAGTTAATACATTGAGATTTATTCTATGTGCTTGGAAGAGGCTAGAGTGAGTCTTGTGGATTTCAATCCGAGGAATACTTGCGTGTCTGAGAGGAACGTAAGTAGACGAAGGTGTTATATATCAATAGAGTTTCATTGATCTATGCTCGAGAGAGATAGACCACGGTTCCATGTTTTGATGGTTTATGTGTTACGTCCGAGAGGAGAGCACTATATCTTGAATTGACAAGTATATGTCCGAGAGGAATATGCTAATCAACTAGGAATTTGTAAAAGAGAGAGAAACGATAAAACTAGTTTATTCGTGGTGGATTTAAGCCTTAGCACTTCTCCATATTAGTTTAATCCAATTTTAAGTAGCTAGGATTTATTGTTTTCTCTAGATTAAATCAAACCAACAACTTTCTTTCTTCAATTTGGTAGAGTATTCATCCGTCCCTGAGGTTCGATAACCCTTAAATACTCACCGTAGTACAATTACCAACCCTTAAATATTAAAATATCATCACCATAGAATGCCAACACCTTCAAACTGGCCCCTTCGACCCACAATTCAACATGTCGTAAGCTATTAGAACATCGCACTGCTATCACAATTCAAGCAAATTAATATTCCAATAGAGTCGCAAATGCATCACAGCTTAACAATAAAGTTATCAAAACTGCATTAATTAGGCATCGCAAATGTCATGTAACTGACTAAAAATGCTTCGCAACTTGACTGTAATGTATATAAGGTATGGTAACAACATAAATACAACCATTAAGCATCTTAACTGAATAAAAATTCAATTAAGATACAACACATCTGAACATATCTACTAGGCATCGCAATAAGTATTTCATGCATCAATACTTATATATGATCCATCATAATGAGTACAAGATCCATCTCTACTCAGTTATAACCATAGCTACGGAGTCGTGCAACATAACAACAATATGCATATGAGGGAACACAACATGCTATTGCAATTTAGCAATAAGTGTATCACAACTGTAATAATTATGCATTGCAAATGTAACGTAACTGACTAAAAATGCATTGTAACTTGATTGTAATGACTAAAAATGCATTGCAACTTGACTGTAATGACTAAAAATGCATTGCAACTTGCAACACAATAACATGCACATCAGGCAACACATCATGCAAAACAACAACCTGTATATGAGGCAACATATACATACAAGGGTGCAACTAAAATACGTATTAAATATGACACTAAATCACAAGGGAGCTATATCCTACCAAACACCACTACACATAAAAAAAAACCCAACTTTTCTGTACTTACATAAATGATTTCTGCAAGTGGCAGCTCTCCCTCGACTATGCACTGATTGTGCCTTCTCCGCAGAAGCCCGCAACCGGTTGTAGTAGCGGCCAAGAGGGGAGGGGAAATGATGAGGAAGAAAGGGGCTGCCAAGAGGGGGGAAGAGGGAGCGACGATGAGGGGAGACAGAAGAGGGGAAAGAGAGGTGGAATAATGGGACACAAAAGACAAAATAACATAATGTGCTGATTTTTGGAGGGAAAGAAGGGCGGGAATGGGTGAGGGAAATATGTGGAGATCATATGCCTCCTCCACTTCTTGACACAAACTTATTTACACTTTAGGGTCATCTCCTATAGTGTATTTACCTTCAATTCGTAACCCTAAACCCTAAATCCCCCTAGTATGAATCAATTCATATGAATCAAAGACCAAGCAAGAAGTCTCTCCATGCATATAAATAAATAGGCTCTTCTTCCTCACCTCTTGGGCATGACTCTCCACTAGCCTCTTAGGCTTAACTTGTTTCTTCTGTTCTATAGCTAAGTTCTAAAGGGGTATAATTCTCTTCTCTTTTCTTGAAGAGATGTTTGTGGATCAATCGAAGGAACTTTATTTAATTTTTTGAGGTTTAGCTTGTTTCTTCCATTCTATAGCTAAATTCAAGAAATTATATATATATATATATATATATATATATATCTATTCTTAGAAGTGATGGTTGTGGTTCCATCAATGGAAACAACTACTACACTTTTGAAGCTACCATTCCTTTCTAAAGGAATAGCTAAAGAGTTCACTAATCTACTTCTAGGATGATTCTGTCCACATAAGGCCACAATAGAAGAGATCAAGTGCAAGTGATAAATTCATCTTTCTGAAGATTTGTCACATTAGATAAATCAATGTGCATAGGGAATGAGAATCGTTGTTTTCATTAAGGCCTAGGTTTCTTAGATAATTTAGAACCATCCTTAGAAGAAACCTCTTTTGTCCAAAAAGCCTCAACAAGTTTGGAGCATCAATAGATGATCTAAGGTGGACATTAAGAAGGCCATAGGTTTGACACTAGCTAATGCTTCCCCGGTAGGATTTCTCGTATCATCCTGGCGAGAGTAAGTACTCTAACCCCCTTTTTTAATTAGAGTAATATTCTTCATATTTTCCTCTCTTTTCTTCTATGTATGTGGAGTAGATCTAAGATCGAAACACGTGAGAGAGACAAGTCATAGTGACTTGTGTGAGTCACAAGTTTGTTCGTTAACCTAAGTAGAAAATCGTAGGTGAGAGACCTCTCACAGTGAGTGTGAATTCAGTCACAGGGTTTGAGGTTAGTCTAGGGAAAATGTTAGGTTCGAGGTGAGCTAGTAAAATCCATGATTAGAGGTAAGCCATAAACCTTTGGTTTGAAATTAGCAATGAAAATCTTTAGTTCGAGGTCAACTAAAAATCTTCACTTAGTGGAAAGTCGGAGGTCCTTGGATTAGATGATCTGAGAGTAGATATATCCGTCAAAACGATTTGCTTGGTGGTGCCACTATAATTCTTTGTGTGCATGTTTGTGATTATTTGTTGTTTGGGCTTGCATTGCACACACTCGAATCCCACCACTAAACGATTAACATCTCACCTTTAATGATCTAAGTGTGAACGCTTAGATAATTATTATCATTATCATTTTGTGAGTGATAGAGTTTTCGGACCTTCATATCATAAATTTTAAGTGTTCTATTCACTTTCATCCGCCCTGACTGCAACTTCGCATTTCCTCAATCCTCGCACAATCGCGTTCATTTTCGGATCATCTGTACCGAACACATATTATCCATTCTTTATGTCACAGTTATCCTCTATTTTACTCAAAATGTTTTCAGCCCAGATAGGTGCAAGCAATTTTTTAAAAGGGTTACTATTGAACAAAACAAACGAACTATATTTTGTCAACAATTTGGTTTGCATGTAAGTCATCTTTTACCCCTTCCTTGACAATTATCCCATTCACATCCTATGTTACCTCCCATCCCAATCAATTTTCATTGCATATCATTGTTCTCTACATGTTTTAAGTTTTTTGGCAACACTAGTTCACACCACTCAGAAATTTTCTATCCGGAGGGAAACGTAATGGAGAAGAGGCAGATGAGAGATCAGCCCAGAAAGAAATGAAAAGCAACTCCTCTTAAGTAATGGTGGTAGTCACTCATCAGCAGTCGGAGTTGATGATGTGAGGCCGGGCTTTTGAACTCATTGTTGAAGAAGGTGGGCAATATTCGGTGGGGGGTCAGGGATGACGACTCGGAGTTTTGGGAAGGGATGGAGTCCCGATGAAAATAAATTAGATTTGCAAAGGAAAACAATGTAAGCCATCAGATCATCACCAAACGTCCGATCCAAAAACTACAATGCCAAAATTGGTTTTGCTCTGTTTCGCAAGCTTGCCGCTCTCTTGAAAGGAGAAAGCTAGCCAGCGGAAAAGCGTAATCTTCTTTCACTCTTCAGTTTCACAAAAACTGGGCATATCCTCATCCAATGTAAATTAACCTTTACACCCTTAACTAAACTAGTCGTCGTAAATCCCATCCGGTTCCTCCATCGCTCCACCTCCTTTCGGGATGGCAGATCAACCTTATGGCCTGACTGTTGAGGCTTTAACTCATCAACTGCGGCATCCCCCCCGACTGCAACTTCCCATTTCCTCAATCCCCGCACCATCGCTTTCATTTTTCGATCGCCTGTTCCGGAGATATATTATCCACTCTCTATTTCACGATTTTCCTCTTTCTTACTCAAAATGTTCTCAGCCCAAATAGGTGCAAGTTGTTTTAACAGGGACTACTATTGCATGAAACAAACGAACAGTATTTTCTCATTAGTTTGGTTTCCATTTTAATTCCTCTTTTGCCTCCTGCTTCGCAATTATCCCATTCGCATTTTCTTTTACCTTCTCGTCTCAATCATTTCTTATTGCATATTATTTTTCCTACATATTCTAAGCTTTGCTCGCAACACCATTTTACACGATTCAGAAATCTTCTATTGCTAAATGCCCCATTTTTATCCGGAGGCAAACATAGTGTAGAAGAGGCAGATCAGAACCCAGCCCAGAAAGAAAAGAAGAGTTGCTCCTCTTAAGTAACGATAGTCACTCATCAGCAGTCGGAGTTGATGATGTGTAGCCGGGCCTTTGGACTTATTGTCGGAGGAGGTGGGCGACATTGTCGTCGGTGGAGGGTCAGGGTGGACGACTCCCAGAGGTGACTTGGCTCATGCGGTGGGTGTGAATTACACCTGCCGTTAGATTAAAATCAAATGGCTGGAGTTGACTTGGCTAATGCAGTTGCGTGAGACCTTTCTTATGTAAACTTTTCTCTATTTTGGGGACCCACTTTGTCCCTTATCTGATATTTAAATGCTCCCTCCATCATGTTTTAGTTGCTCAACTATAAACAAGGACAGTCTCGTTTTAGATGCTCCATATAGTCATTCTAAGTTGCTTTTTTTAGCCTCTTCTTCCCCCATTAGTTGAGTTTTTTTCCATCTAATGAAAAATAACATTTTTTTAGATGGAGCTATTAAAACAGGATGGAGGGACTACATGATACATTGGTGAACCGTTTTAGAGTATGCTTACTGCAAATTTTTGCCTTCAGTATTTTCAAATAATTTTGGGATTTTCTGTAATTAATTAATCTTTTCTCTTTTCAAATAACAAAGACCGTAGGTTGACATTTAAATATATAAACCTTCATTATGCATTACAATATTCAGAAACCTTACAAAATGGATAATGATCTTAAAACATTTCATTGGGGTAGGCCATGGAACAAATTTGGAAAGCATTACAAACCATGGACGACATATCTTATGGATTGTTTCGCCTTGCATGAAATAGCTAACAGCGGCTACCACACTTAATTATTCTCACACTCAAGCAGACCATATAACACTCTGCGTTGTAGAAGGAGCAGCGATGACAATTCTAAGGGATGCTTAAGCAGTCTTTGTTTTTAGGGTTTAGCAAGCCTTGTAGCAACAGCTTCCTCGTCAGCTTTGCTGCAACAATTGTGGTAGCAGTGATGTCCGCATCCACCATGTCCGTGATGGTCATGTTCATCGTGATGGCCATGTATCTCAACTGAAGTCTCACCTGCATGTACAATTTTTTTAATAGCATGACAATGTTTTATCCTAGAAGTATTTTACATTGTCATACAATTAATACTACAGAACCATAGATTTGATTTTACATTGTCATGTAGCTACTTAATTTCTAAATATTTGCTAATACCTATGAGCTACCTGTCTGATCCCAAATTGGCTTTAAATAAATTAACAAGAGTGCACACAACTGTCTCACCTGAATTAATGTCCTCCTTGGATGTCTCAGCGAGGTCTCTTGCTGCAACCTCTGAGGACATAATAAGAACAGCAAGAGAAGAGCCAGAGTAACAACAACCTTGGAATTCATTTTTGTCATCAGCTAAACTGAAGGAAGTGAGAATTTACTACTGAGGATGGGTGATAGACTTACCATGGCACCACTACCATACCCTTATGCCTATTTATACATGCAAAGGTACGGATTACTCAGAACATTGGGATATATTATATAAATTGAACTCTTTGAAATTAATCATCCAAGAATAGTACTGTGGATTCACAGCCATTAATCTAGATTATTGAATTTAAAGCTGATGAGACCAATTCCTCACATTGGAAAAGTTACAAGGCAAAGCAGTGCAAGACACCTCGAATATAGTTTTCAATGCTGTTCTTGACTTGATAGCTAGATGAAAATGACATGCGCCGAACACTACTACAAAAAAGGTCAGTAGTGACGCTTTTTTTTTCAACGCTAAAAAAGCATCACAAGCAACTATCAATTGCAAGACATTAGTGACGCACAATAAATGAACGTCGCTATTATTGATGTAATTGCGACACACCATAAAAGAGCGTTGCTATTATTGAAGTAATTGCAACACATGAGGCGAAAGCGTAGCAAAAACGTCAAAGGCCGGACGGCAACACTCAAGCTATTGCGACACTAATAAAAAAGTGTGGCAACTAGCATTCACAATCACAAGATAATAGCAACACTTTATGCTGAGCACCCTTTAATCACTCGTCCATCATGTCCATTAGATCACAATCCATCGACTATTGGCGCCTAGCACTCTAACATTACTTTTTTTAGGAAGCACTCCAATAGCAGTTGACGGAGGTGATCCGGTGTCCGATATCAAATGCCATCCGTCCCAAAATTGAGCTTGTCTAGCCTGACCAGCCTTCGTTATCAACAGTGTTTTAAAACCCGGTTCAGCCCGGTTGGTTGGACCCGGTTCAATCGGACCCGGTCTACTTTCTGGGACAAATCACCTGGGCTTTTAGCAATTTAAGACCTGACCGGGTCAATAGTGGTCCGGGCGGGTTGACCCAAGAACCAACCGAAATGGACCGACCGAGTCAATAAAAAAAAAACCAAAAGCATAGGAATTCGGGAGTCCTCGTGTTTTTTTTTTGTGCATAGGAAATACCTATACTAAAGCTAAAGTAAGTGTTTGATTATATATCATATACAAGGAAAACAACTTGAGTTTACAGTTGTCAAATTTCCCACTAATTTATTTTAAAATTATTTTTTATTGTTTAGTCAAAGATTGATGTTTATGTGTTAATATTTTAATCAGCTCTTTGTAACTATATGATTCTAGGAAATGGCATTTATTTTACAAATACATTAAGTCATTCGGATGAACCCGGGTCGACCACAGGATCAAACCGGTTGGCCCGACCGAGTCACCAAACTGGTCAATGACACGATTGGGTTTTAAAACACTTAGGTACCAGCAGGAGCGGCCGGAGAGCAAAATCGACAGAGCGGACCCGATCTTCCCTTCCCTCTCTGTTTCCCTCTTCCTAGAAGAGCAGCAGCTGGCGGAGCTGCCCACATCGGAGCTGTCATTGGTAGAGCTTCTGAACGACACAAAATCGACAGAGCGGCCGGAGTGCTACGCTGGAGCCAGTGGTCGGATTCGCAGTCAGAACCGAGCTGTGGTGGTGGGACATGTGTACGATAGGCGGTAAGGTGGAGGAACGGGGGCGGGCGACAGTGAGAGGCATGTACTCCTTACGGACGGAGCCAGGATGGTGGGGGAGGGGGAGGAAGAGCTGCCTTCCACGTCCCCAATTTGTTGCCGCAAATACAGGTAACAGTTTTGCAAGTCAGCATTTTCTCCGAAAATTAGCGTTGTTACTAGCCCCAATTTCAGTCCTCGTGCGCTATTTTTTGTGACCTCGCGCCAAAACTCCTTAACGCCCAGGTCTATTCTCCTCCCTTCTTATTGCTGTTCTGAAATCTGGTTCTTTATTGTGTAATTCTTGTAGGATGTTGCTGATAATCCGCACCACCTTTGGTCCTCGGTCCATGTTGAAGATGCTACTTGATGATAGCGGAAGTTTTTCTCTTTATAAATGAGATAATTTAGTTCTAGATCTAAAGGATGGTTTTTCTTTGAATGTTTTAATGCATTAGACAAATTTCATGTTAATGTCGACATGTTGGACAGTAGTGAAGAAATAAAGGAGGTTTTGAGAGATAGGGAGGGAGGGAATATGAAAGGTGAGAGTAAGACTGTGGAGGTGAGAATTTAGAGAGAGTGAAATGTGAGAGAATAAGCAATAGCATAGTTGAGAGTAATGGAGATACTATGGAAAGGTGTATGCTTTCGGAAATTACTAAACCAGGGTAAGAGGCTTTGACGAAAGATTAGCTGAATATGTATGCATAAGCTTGACTATGTCAGCTCTTATAAAATGTGCTATGATAGGCTGTTGTAGCTCGGTAGAGATGAATGGACCAGAGTCAAGTATAAAGAAAAGGAGTTTTCTGCAACACTTTACTGTTAAATATGTCTTTGCTGGGGTCATGATTTGAAAATTGGTATGATCACCGGAAAAGGCACACAAATTGTCTTGAACTGTACATCTCAGTATGTTTTTTCTTCGGTATTTGCTTTGCTTTATTTTCTTTTTGTGTGTACCTTTATATCCTGGCGACTGAAAAGACACATTTATGCACTTATGAAAAAAGAGCTGTGAACTTAAAATTGTATCGAAGTATACATGATGTGCAGTTGATAGTTACATGGTAATTAGGTCTCTCTCTGTTCTACCTATGCCTATTGCATAGCTTCACAGAAATGTTGGTTGATCTGCATTTCACAGTAGTGTTGTTTGATTCATATATGTTTCCTCTGTATAGACAGCATATTTTATTCGGTATTTGTTTATTCAATAATATGGAAAAAGTAATGATGATTTGGCTAAGGATTGGACAAGTGAGCTCAACTGTAGTACAGAAAAATGGTCTACTAAACTTTTATATATGCTATCTATCTCGAGCCCTATTCAAGGCCAAAAACAAGATACGAATTTTTGGCTCTATACTCTAGATTTTGGTATTAGATTAGTAACAGTCATTGTCAGATCAATATTGGCAAATACTGGTTTTGTATAGTAGTATTGGTTTGTATAGTAGTATTGGTGTCAAGGCCTTATTGTCACAAATCCAAATCAGTCCTTATAAAGTTATCAGATCAACCTATACTTATCTGGTAGTTTCTATTTCTTGATATCTAAGAATGAAGAGTGCCTTGTCTCTGTATGTCAGATTGTCTTAAAAAATTCTGTTTTTTTGTGAGGTTTACCCTTACTCTATTTTTGAGGGATCAAGTTTGTGTTTTCTTATAGGGTTTGGAAGGGATTAAGTTTGTGGTTTCTCAGCGCAAGGAAATTCAAGTGTGTAGGCAAAGGTGAGAATTCCTGTAACTGGTTTTAATTCATAATTCATAAATATTATCGGCATGTACTTTTCATGTGATTAAATTTGATGACTTTTACAACTATGTTGGTTTCTAAATTTATTGTTTGTGACATGTATGCACTAACTGAACTATTATATTCTTTGCTATGTCTCTTTGAATTGTCTAGGTAAGAAACTTGTGTAAACAGTATTATGATGATTAATTCAGTTCAAAAATTGTATGCAATCAGTTTTTTTTATACATGATTATGCAATCAATTTCACAATATTCATAGTAACTCATTTTGGGTTTGAGAATTATTAGCCACTTGAAAGAAAGATTGATGCATATTTTACTCCAATTATTGAACTTGTAAATTGTGATTTTTGTGTGATTGATAGATGAACATTGATAAAGGTTGGATAGATCTACCGAATAGGTATTGGCCAGAATATATTGAAGGAATTAGGACGTTTATCAAATTGACACGTCAACATATAGAAAGTGCCAATAGATGTAGATGTCCTTGTCGGAAATGTATGAACAGATATTACAAGGATATAAATGAGGTTGAAGAAGATTTACTTGAAAACGGAATGTACAAATTTTATACCTATTGGATGTATCATGATGAACCTAGATTTGGAGTGATATGCAACAATGAACATTATGGTAGTAGTGATGAGGAATGTCTTGATGGGGTGCAAGAAATGTTACAGGATATACAAGCCGGGACATGTGTAGATGTCCATACTGCGGATGTTGCCCAAAGTGAAGATACTACTAGTAGTGATCCTGATGCCTCAAAAAGTGGCAATCTAGGAGAATTTGGTAAACTGTTGAGTGATGCATAGCGTCAGCTTTATCCAGGTTGTAAGAAATACTCTAGGTTGAATTATTTGGTGAGGTTGCTTCACGTAAAAATTATTAATCGCTGGACCAACAAATCTTTCAACATGAACCTCGAGTTAATTAAAGATGCATTGCCTAATGGGGAGACAATGCCGGCCTCCTATTATGAACTTAAGAAATTAATGAGAGACTTAGGACTCTTCTATACGACAATTGATGCATGTATAAATGATTGTATATTGTATAGAGAAGAGTATGAACATATTAGTGAATGCCCAATATGTCATCAACCAAGGTACAAGGTAAGAGCAGGAAAGGGTAAGAATGTTCCTCAAAAGGTGCTCCGGTACTTCCCATTGAAACCGAGGTTGCAAAGATTATTTTTGTCATCAAAGATGGCTGCAGACATGAGATGGCATAGCGATAAGCGAGATAAGGAAAATGGTGTATTTAGGCATCCGGCAGATTCTCAAGCTTGGGAGGATTTTGACCAACAACATGAATGGTTTGCTCGTGATCCTCGTAATGTCCGCCTTGTCCTCACAACAGATGGCTTTAATCCCTTTGGAAATATGAGCAATCAGTATAGCATGTGGCCCGTAATGCTCGTCCCATATAATTTGCCTCCATGGAAATGCATGAAAAATCCATTCATTTTCATGTCATTGCTTATTCCTGGACCTAAAGCACTTGGAAATGATATTGATGTATATTTGTGACCATTAGTGGATGAATTGAAAGAGTTGTAAGAATCTGGGATTGAGACATATGATGCCATGACAAAGTAGAAGTCCCAAATACATGCAGTTGTTTTATGGACTATAAGTGACTTTCCTGCCTATGGAAACTTATCTTGATGGAGCACTAAAGGTTTCTTAGTATGTCCAAATTATAATAATGATGCAAGTTATCAAAGATTTAAGCATGGAAAGAAGACTTCCTAAATGGGCCATCGTCGTTTATTGCCACCCAAGCACTCATGGAGAGTAAGGTATAAAGAACTATTTGATGGCAAGGCGGAGCGGAGGCGTCCATCAATAAGGTTGTCTGGAGAGAACATGTTAGCCCAATTGAAACATGTTAAAGATGTTGTATTTGGGAAGGGTCCAAATAAGAAGAAAAGAAAACGTATTGAGGAGGAGTTGAATTGGACAAAAAGGAGCATATTATTTGAATTACCATATTGGAAAACACTCAAGTTGCGGCACAATTTGGATGTGATGCACATTGAGAAGAACATTTGCGATAACATGGTGGGAACATTATTCAACCTAGATGGGAAAACAAAAGACACAATCAATTCCCGCTTGGACCTAGAGTATATGGGTTTAAGGCATGAGCTACACCTAAGGAAAAGAGGTGATAAGTATGTGATGCCACCTGCCTGTTATATGTTATCTAAAGATGAGAAAAAGAACTTTTGCGAATGGTTGAAATCGATAAAATTTCCAGACGCATATGCATCAAATATATCTCGGTGTGTTTATGTTAATGATTGTAAGATATTGGGAATGAAAAGTCATGACTGTCATGTCTTCTTACCAAGGCTTCTTCCAATTGTGTTGCATGGATATTTGAATGAGGGTGTCTCTACAACATTGATTGAGTTCGATGTTTTGTTCAAAGAGTTGTGTAGCAAAACCCTACAATTGATAGTATTGGAGAGTATGGAAAATGATATTGTCTCAATATTATGCAAGCTTGAGCAAATATTTCCACCATCGTTCTTTGATATCATGGTCCAGTTGGCTATTCATTTATCACATGAGGCGATATTATGTGAACCTGTGCAATACCGGTGGATGTACCCAATTGAACGATAATATATTTATGTTTTGAATAGTTTTTAACATATATTTTTTTTTCTAACACACTAAAACAGGTTTCTCCACACATTAAAGCAATATGTGCACAATAAAACACGACCAGAGGGATCGATTGCTGAAGCATATATTAACAATGAATGCCTCACTTTTTGGTCCATGTATCATGACGGTATTGAGACTAGATTCAATCATGGGCAACGGAACAATGATGGATGTGAAGGCCTACAATGCACCCAACATTCTGTTTTCATGCAGAATGCACAACCTTTAGGTTCGGGGAGCTTTCAACATCTTGATATAGCGGAGCCCACTAAGGCTCGGTATTATGTGTTGAATAATTGTGATGAAATAATTCCTTATTTCGAGTAAGTTGATATGTACTAGCACATAAAATATTCATATTTTATCATAGTTAAGTAGTATATGCATTCATATTTTTTATTTCCAGCAAGCATAAGGCAGAATTGTTGAGGCAAAACCCTCATAATTGGCAACAAAGGCAAGAAAAGCAGTTTGCTGGTTGGTTTGCAAAGCGTGTAAGTTATCATAGCATTAAGGTTAATAACATACTTTATTAGCATAATATGAATTCCTTACTAAATATAATTTTTGTTACCACATTGTTTTTTAATAGATAAAAACCTTACACCTTCATGGATCACCGATTGCAACAAATGAATTGTATGCACTAGCATGTGGTCCAGATCAACGAATAACAAGGTACCCAGGATGCATAGTTAATGGGATAAGGTTTCACACCAAGGAGCGTGAGAAGAATCGTCGAACTCTTTGTAAGCGGAGAGCACCAAGCAAAACCAGTTGAATTTTATGGTGTATTGACAAACATTTTTGAGTTAAGCCATTTATATAAATTTTGGGTTTTTCTTTTTAAGTGTGAATGGTGGAATATTGGCAAAAGGGAAGAATACACACGGATGCTCACTTCACTAGTGTCAATACCTCCGACCAGTGGTACAAGGATGATCCTCTCATTTTGGCAACACAGGCGGGAAAAGTTTTTTATCTTAATAATACCAAGTTCTAAGGTAATTGGAAAGTTGTACAGAAGTTGAAGCCAAGGAATGTGCATGATGTAAAGGAAGCAAAGGAGGAAGAAGATACTATCAATATCAAAGAGGCCTATTGTTGTGAATGTCAGGCCAGGCCCAGTGTGGGCCCGTCAGCAGCCCAACAGCCCATCACGTCAGCATTACTTCATTAGGATATTTGATTGATTACGTATCTTATTGTAATCAGACCCATTTAGGCTAATTGTTAGGTAACGGGCTGATAGAGAATAATCAGTGCCAATTAGTGGCCCATCAGCGAGCCACGATCTGGCCTACCATCTTGGGAAGCGCGCCCTCTTTATAAAGGGGTCGTCTTCCTCATTCTAGGGTATGGAATAACAAAGTTGTCTTTTCTTTCTAGCTTTCTCCTCTCACTTCCCTTTTTTTCACTATGGCATTTGATTTCGTTCGTGTTCCCTGTGGGAACACAACATTGGTATCGGAGCGGTCACGATCCACCATGGAGACGGCGATCATGGCCAACGAAGATGATGAGGAGGTCTCCTTTCCAGCCACCGGCGTTGCCCTTGAGAAACCCGTCTCCAATTCCGTCCCCTTCCTCGATCCTGACAAGTCATCTACTGTCCATATCCATGTCTCCACATCACGCCCGGGTCAAACCGCCCATGTCAGTGCTGTTGATGCCCAGGCTGCCACCGTTCGTGACATGAAGGCCGCCTCCATCCCTAAGCCCGACCTCGAAGCCACCATCGACGCGCTCAAGTCTCTCAAGCTAGACATCTAGTCCATTACCTGCGACCTGCAGACTGTCGTCTCTTCCAGCAACGGCGACAACAGGCACTATACCTCCCCGGCCAAGGCGAGGTCACCACATCCAGCTGCCGCCATGACCGAGTGCCCCAGCCGCACCCCAGTCACTGTCGCCTCGCGGACGACAACCACTATGGTTGCCTCGCCAATCGATTGCCCAAAGATGAAGCCCAATCTCTCACTGATGCCATCGCCGCCGACAGCACCCTGGTCAACCCCAGCAGCCATCACGACCTCCACAGTCATCTGTCTGGCTAAGTCGAGCCCCCCGCCGCCGCCATCGACTCTTTTTCGGACGCCGCCGCAAAAGCCCACGCTAAAGGCGGTGCCTTTCTCCACCTCCACTTTTGTCGACGTCCCCAATAGTGCCACCCTTGCCGGAAATCCCGACAGGGACGGCATATGCCTCCCCAGCCAGGGCCGCCTCGCCTCCTCGTCCTCTATGGCGGCCGCTCCATCGCACAGCCGAACAGAGCCACCCTCAGCTCTGCTGAATAGGGCGTTTCCCAGGGCAATCGCCGCCTCGGCACGGCCCATCTCGGCCTCGACCGAACAGACGCCGCCATCTTCCGTCGCCTCAGTGTCGCCCACTTTGGCCTCCACTTTCCGGCCACCGACATCCCTCAGGCCTCCCGTTTCTGGTTCAAGCAGAACCGAATCCAGATGATTGCCGTCCGCCAGATGCGCGCCATCCGTGAGAAGCCCGTCTTTGATTTCCTCGACGGCCGCCGCAACCTCCTCCAGTCCTATTTCCGATCCGACGGCTGTCTCCTCACCGCCGGCCGCCACATGGCCCCTGTCGCCGTCAAGGGTTTCCTCTCCTCTTTCGCCGTGCAGCCGCGGGCTCTACCGATGGGTCACATTGACATGGTGACGGCCATAGCTACCCCGATCGGCAACCCCGACACCATCGCCTCTGGAGACTCGGATGCCCATGCCGACCACTTCCCTAGCTCCTCCGCTGTCGGCCATGGCCACTCCTCCACTGCCGCCATAATCCTTGCCAACGCGGAGATCAACCAGTCGGAGTACTCGGTGGACATCCACGTCCTCCTCGCCACGCAGATTGGCTGCGAGGGGGTCCTCCACAAAAGCTAAGTGACTTCCACGCGCAATCCAACGACCCAGATCATCTATAGAGGGACCGCCATTGGGAGAAACTAGGGCCCGGGTGTTGCTCTGTTCTCCTCTCGTGGGCCGAGTGTGAACAACCTTCCATCCTAAAGCCCGACGTGATCAGCCCCGGCATGAGCATCCTGGCAGTCTGGCCCAGTGGGCTTGCAGAAGATACCAGGAGGGTTGGTTTTACTGTGCTGTCTGGGACATCGATATGCTACCCGCACGTGAGCGGCATCTCAGTCCTAATACATGGGGCCCATTCGACGTGGCACCCAAGGTTTGACAACAATTACATGCTGCCTCCAGTCCCTCAACAATCGCATGACATCCTTGAGACGAGCCGATCCAAGTGCTACCACCCCATCGGCGTCGCCCATCTTAGCTTCCACCGTGTCTGCCACGACTACCGCCTCCAACACACCACTGCCGCCAAGAACACTACCTTCCCTGCCACTGCCGGAAGATTGTATTCTGTCAAGTTCATTTTCTCCAATGGCGCCACTGCCCTCCAAGAGCGCCGCATCCCTTCTCACACCGAGAGCCCGATCGGCGGCGTCTCGTCCATCCCTCCTCACGCCGAGAGCCCGACTGGTGGCGTCTCGTCCAAGGGATTCCTCCTCTTCTGCATGCCTGAGTATGCCATCGCTGCGGCCGCGTCTGCCGAGATGTTCGCCGATGGTCATCACTTCCTTTCTTGGTCGCATTGAGGACAATGCGGTAGCGGAGCGTGATGGATTGTTCTGAACGTCAGGCCAGGCCCAGTGTGGGCCCGTCAGCAGCCCAACAGCCCATCACATCAGCATTATTTCATTAGGATATTTGATTGATTACGTATCTTATTGTAATCAGACCCGTTTAGGCTAATTGTTAGGTAACGGGCTGATAGAGAATAATCAGTGCCAATTAGTGGCTCATCAGCGAGCCACCATCTGGCCTACCATCTTGGGAAGCGCACCCTCTTTATAAAGGGGTCGTCTTCCTCATTCTAGGGTATGGAATAACACAGTTGTCTTTTCTTTCTAGCTTTCTCCTCTCTCTTCCTCTTTTTTCACTATGGCGTTTGATTTCGTTCATGTTCCCTGCGGGAACACAACACCTATCAACAAGAAGAACACACTGCACATGTTGGAATTAATCATCATAATATTGAAACTGATGACATTGAGGTTGAAATGATGTCACTTGATCGATAAGACATGGTTTCGATAAATATTGATGCTGAAGAAGTGATGAAAAATCTTCGATTAGTTGAAAAAGATACTTCTTCCATTAATGATGATGAACTTGATGAAGAAGATGATACTCTCAATGAATATGATGATGAGGAAGAAGTTAAGATTAGTGATGATGATACTGACATTGATTGGTGAAGTAGTTGTTTATTGTTCTTTTGTTTATCTAAAATTCAAATAAATTTATACATACAAATAGTGATGGAGCATGGAATTAGTTTGGTTTTGGATGAATGCTAAAGTTCAGTTAGATTGTTGTGTCTTATTTACTCAAGGGAATTTGCTTGCGAATTAAAATGCAATTTGCTACAAAGTTGATTAGGAAGTTCATCCAATTAGTTTGAAATTATTTGTTTATTATGAAATTATTTATGACTCCGGGAGGTCTTCGTAAGAGGGTCATAACCCAATCAGAAGTCGGAGAGTCCTCAGAGGCTGCGCATGTTCCTTCGGCTGATGCAGGTATGGTTATCTCTTGTTTTATTATGTGATATTCCTTTCTCTTGTTGGATTATGTGATACTCCTCATGCTTTGTTTGTGAATGATTAATATCTTTCATCCTTGGAGCACAAGGGAAGAAAACTCGTGGAAACACTTTGAACAAGATGTTAAATGACTATATCCGCCGTTCTAAGGAAAAAGTCAAGATTGAACTTCCTATTACTAAGTGGAAACCTATTTGTGAAGATGGTAATGAGTTAGCCCGAGAGGTAGGAATTGTTTGTCGGGCAAATATACCACTTCTCGATGAAGATCAAGAAGTTCCGTCGGACTGGAGAAAAGTACCAAAAGATGCAAGAGACCATATGCACAATCTGCTGAAGGTAATTTATACGGAATTAGTTATTTATTGATTTCTTTGGATTTTGATAACTACGAATTCCAATAGTCTTGCTTTGCATATTTTTTTGTTATCTGCTATGTCTTATATTAATCACTAATTTATACTTTCATAACAAACATCACTAATTTATTTGATAGGAAAAATTTGATTTTGTTGGGGACCCAGAACATATTACTAAAGCTCTTAACCGGATGCTCCAAGAGCGGTTCAGAGGCTTTAGGTCGAAAATGCGTGAGAAATATAAGGATGTGAATGAAGCAAAGGCCCATCCTTGTAATGAAATTGATATGGACACATGGGCAAAAATTTGTGATCGGTATGCAAGTGCAAAGTTTCAGGTATGGAATATTGACTTTTTAGGAGCATATTTAGTATTATATCTTCTACTATTATGATGGTTTATAGAATTGTACTAATCATGTTTAATGCAGAACATTAGTGGTAATAAGGTTAGTCGACAACAAGTGAAAACCCCACATTCTTATGGTTTGATGTCTTTTGTCCGTTGCCGAGAGATATTGGTATTATTTGTATATACTTATTTAATTTTTAGCAATGACACTTGTTTTTCATGAAAAATATTCACTAACCAATGACATGATACAGCGCGAGAAGTTAACCGCATCTCAGGATTCCTATAGCATGGTGGACTTTTATAAAACTACGCACTACTCAACAAAGAAAGGTTGATGGCTTAATGAGAACGCTCATGCCCTCCATGTACGACTTAATTATTTAAATGTATATATTTTTTCCTTTTCTTTATAGAAACTTAATATAGGTATGTACACTTGCATAATCAAATGGACACATTGCGCAAGGAGGCTCAACCTACAGATGGGTCAACTGAAACACAAAAAACATCCGACGATGAGATAGCCTATGAGATTTTGAAAGGGACTCGTAGAGCCTATGTTCTAGGGCTTGGACATGGTGAAGTGGCTCCACCACCTTCCTCGTCATCAAGGATCACACAATCACAATTTGATCAGGTAAATCGAAGAGTTGAGATTGCAGAGCAATCTACTGCTGAAGCTCATGAGCTTCTAGCCGAATATAGAGAACACTTTGAGCAACAACAAAGCAACATTGATAAGCTTCTTGAGTTCATGAGGAAGCAACAAGATGCCCCCTCCTTCATGGTAACAAGTTTATGCAATTGCCATTGCAATATGTTTAACAAGTCCTCATTTGTTGTTCCTTTCTTTGAAGTATTGTTTTTACTTTGTAGAGGCTCTTCTATGCCATGGTCATTGAGATGCTTATGCGATATGGTAATTTTCATACTCGTGATCCTACCTTCTTACTAGTGCTCATCATTCAAAATTTGATATGTTACATTTCTGCATGAGAGGGATAGACTATGTTGTACAAACCATTGTTTATCCATTTTGATGCCTATATATGCTTGCTGACTACCTGTACTAGGAAATATCTATGATTATTAAATAAGATGTTGATTGTTCTGATGGTAATAAAGTTGAAATTTTTACTCTCTTTAGTCTAATTATGAATTGCCTTCCTTTTATTTCTATTAATCTCAAGAATATTTAGTAGCAGACCGATGAGAATTGCCTTTATAACAAACACACTACCCTCAGTTTCTGCATCCCTGTTCTTCCTTTATTTTCACAAGCAAAGTGCTAATTTCAGCTTGAGAATATGCTTATGGAATCAATGACATGCAACACTCTCCCAATCAAACTCAAGTTGTTGTATTTTCATTTTTCTTAGAAGTAATAGTTTGGATTTTTGGATTTTGAGAATTGAGTTTCTCTTGGTAATAGTTTGACTTCTTGTTTTTCTTGGAAGTAATATTGTGTAATGTGAATAGTACTAGAAAAATTACAGTAACATAGCTTCTTTTCAAGAGATGGCATTGACGTACGATCGTATGTACCGGCTACAATTTTTTGGTAATTTGTATGAGTCTGATGCAGTTATATTATGTTTTAGTGCTATGAAAATATTTTAAGATTGGCTACAAGTCCTAACCCTTGATCTTGTTTGCTTTCAGAGATGAACTTGTTCTGAAATCAATGATTTTATACTCATAGGCATAACACCCGAAGCTTTGGTTACAACTTTCAATGTAAAGGTTGCAAATTAAGGCGAATTGTGTAATACATATTGTTGTCATGAATTTTACAAGTTTTTCCTTAATCATTTTGGTTGAGACAAGTCTATGTGTTTGTATGATGGAGTGCATTTTTTATGTTTAAATTTTTGTTATTTACTTATTATAATTTGCATAAGTGTTTTAGATTATTACAAGATTTTTACATATCAAAAATATAAGGGAAACTCTGTCAAAATTTGCGTAAAAATTATAAATAAAAAATAACTCATTTTCAAATGCTGCCAAGATTTTTTTGGATGGAGGGAGTAGTATTTTAGTTTTTTTATTTTAATTTTTTGTCATCTTGCTTCCAATATGAATGAACAGAATTGGGGATTATAGTAGATTTTTATAATGAACTTACTGACTCATATTTTAGTTGGTTTTGTGCATATTATCTTTGACCTAAGTATTTTAAAAACAAATCAATGTCCGGTGTTTTGTAAATGGTTCTATTGTTGAATGCCATAGCAGACCTTATATTCTTATAAGCTATTGGGTTAATATTATGCCACCAATGTACTTTACTAACTTTATTTGTTATAATTTGAATATATCTATGTTGCTAATATTTTTAAACCATTACCTTTGTGCAGGATTGACCAACGAAGAGATCAAGTGGTAGAATGATAGTCGAAAGTTGGTGGTGATGTCTATTTTTACTTTAATTGGGTCATTGAATCAATGTTAGTTTATTTGTTTTTTGTTATGTAGACATGTTTTTTTACTATAATGATCAACTTCTGATTTGATGTAATTACATGATTTAGTATGGACAAATTTGACTCAATTGTTTCTTAATGAAATATAGGCAAACAATTAAGTTATATGTATACTTTTCAATTAATTGATATTTTGTGTTATTGGTTGGTCATCTTAAATAAGGAATATCAACCTTTTTTAGTATCCCAAATAAGCAAAATTGACAGTCTCAGGTTTCACGATTAAGCAATAGTGATGATAATGGAGAATTGTAGGCATGCCTATCGATGAAGATCATTAGTGCTTGCGACACTTTTTAGTTTATTGTTTTATGTTGCTAATTAATATTTGACGCTATTTGTGTGTCGCGACTACTTAATAACGACAGATTCTACATGTTTGTTCAAATTCCATGGATGCCTTTTTTAACGCTTAAATAACATGGCTAAAAGTACAGAAGTGTTGCCATATTACAATAACGACGAACAAAAAACTGACGCTATTATCCAGTCTCAACATTTCAACAACCGTGGGAAATACATTTTTGCGATGGTCTCACTGTCTTGTCGAAATTGAGCATTTGCTACGCTTTAACCATTTTGTCGGAATTGAGCAGTTGTATCGGCAGCAACAACAATGCATTGAGAGACGCAAAAAAAATGTTGTGAAATATGTACAACGATATTTAAGAGTACTTTTTGCAAAGCTTTTGTGCGTGGCTATTGACCTATTTTTGTTGTAGTGCGAAAGAAAGATTTGGATTTAAGCAAATTGACCACTTCCATGTTTTGTAGTTCCACTGAAGGGAAGGATGGGAATTGCCCCATATGGAGTGGTTAGCTCTTTCTTGCTAATCAATGTAGCATATGATCTTCTCTTTCTTGCCTTAAGAGGAAATGTGACAAGTATCAACTATTGGTGAGAAATAGGTATTGTAATGTAGACCACATTGGTGACTAAGACTTTTAGAGGTAATCTCCTGTGGGCACGCTGCCAACTAACAACTATCTTTCTTTTTTTAGTGAAATATGTGAATGGAAAACTCGTCGATCGTTCGTCCTGGTCTCTACACTTACATTCCGCCGAGTCTGAAACGATAAATCAAGGAGGCCAAGCTAGCTAGCAATGTACTCCTTCCGTCTAGTATTAGCTGTCCTATTTGGTTTTTCCAAATTAGCTAATTTACTTTGCTTTGAGAAACCAAATAGGACTGACTAGTTCATTCTGGAAAACCAAAGATCTGAATAACCAAAAGAGTTCGACTAGTTCATTTTGAAAACCGAATTTCTGATTGGTTCAACTAGGAATAGTAGTCCATATAGGATGGAGGGATGTAGAGGGAACATAGTCTACTTTAGGCTCTCTGTAAGGTAGATCTGGCAATGCTGAGCCCTGCAAATACAACATGGGAAACCTAATAGGGTTAAAGTCCTCTCGACTACTTGGCCGATTAGCCAATGCTCTTGAACTAGAGAATTTAGGATCTATTGACACAGTTACTAAACAAATCGCTCAAACCCATGTTCACCCTTCTCTCTGGCGACACGCAGTTGTTCCTGAAACATGTTTCTCTATACTATGCCAAATCACTCCACGCAATTGGCTCTATCCTACCGATTGTGCTTGGCCTCTTTTCTTCTTCCTAATTAGGAAACCAAAAAGGTGCTCTGTGTGGTGAATTCTCATGCAATATGTAATGTTTTTTTTTCTCTAAGAAACCTTAGACAAATATTGACTTCGTTCTATAAGAAAACTACCCCTGATTTTATCAGTTCATTTTACTCTGAGTAAGTTTAGTGGAAGTTTCAGATCTGGATAAAATAGTACTCATCATTCACAAAGCCAAGGAATGTGCATACATAACTTGGCTTTACTATGAAAGCTCTCCCAGTTTGAAAAATGCTGATGAAGATGATGGGCCCTTGAATGTCCATATAGAACCACGTAAATATTTTTATTTGTTTCAAAAAACACAAAGGAACTCAAGATCCCCGCCCTAAGCTACACAAAAGCAAAAAAAAAATAAAAAAAAATAAAAACAAGCCTAAGAGGGCTCAATTCAAACATCAAAGGAGCATTTATCGTAATGCTTCTTGCAAGAGGCAGCAACTTCAGCTTTTTGTCTTAAAAAATTCTATGATTTCTCTCAGTCCACACAAAAGAAATGTGAATAGTTGGAAGGACATTGAGAAGAGGATGCCTCCATGAAAATTCAATTTGATGATGTCCATAATCCGATTCAGCACTTATCACCTTTGTTCGAGGAAAATCAAGAAATAGTAACCTTTATCTAGGAATTCTACATAAAAAATTTCTGCACTTCGAAACTTGTTTTAGTTGGAGAGAAAGAAAACATTTTTAGGTGAATCGTTTAATAAATGCAGCTATTTAAGCTGTGTGAGAAGGTGCAATTTTTTTCATTGTTTGCATTTATCTTAGTATATGATTAGCCTTCTATTTTGTTACCTCTCTTAAGCTTAATTGAAGGGTTGATCCCTCAATTTACTATTCCTCTCCATTGCCAAGTTACTATGTATAAGTTCTCATATATGCGTTCGACATAAATTTTGTTCTAGGTAGGGACCAAGTACTAGTCATTGGAAGTTTAGCTAAAATGGGTAGACGATCTTCATTTTTTTTTCTATTGCAAGCCATCAAGATTATCATATGTTGAAAGGTATTCTAACTCTAGATGGAGCTACTAGTCTTGATATGCTTCACTAGTCCGTGAAGCTAATAGCAGCTACCACGATTATTATCACACTTCACTACAACAAAATCGGCCATTAGCGACGGTTTTATTTCTGTCGCTATACAAACCGTGGATAAAGATATTTTTTTGCGACAGACAATGATCCGTGGAGAAAAGTATAGCATTTACGACAGATTTGTATGATAGAAAATAAACTGTCGATAATAGCAGTTATTCTCCATAGTTTATTATCCGTGGTTAAAAAACCATGGGTAATATATATATTATCCACGGTTTGTTAGCTATGGTTAAAATGTCCGTCGAGAAACCTTCTAATTTTGCCCCCAATTCCCGATTCCCGTTCTCTTCCATGGCCCAAAAATCGCTCCTCCCTCCAACTGCCTCGGCCGATCGACGATCCTCTTTCGCCCGGGAGAGGCTCCTCCCAGGGCGTCCTCCACTGGCACCCACTCCCACCGACAGCCTCAGTCTTGCCCCCTCATCACTTCCCTAAGCAGTCTCCTCGGAAAATTCCCTTTTTCTCGTGGCGATCGGCGGCCTCCGACCAGTGACGTGCGGTGAGCCTCTTACCAGGTTCTGTCTTCTCCCACTCCATCTCCCTCTTCCCCATTTCTCTGATTTTCTGCCGATTCATTTTTTAGGTAAGGGCTTCATCCATTGTTCTTCGAGTATTAGGTCTAATTGAGACTTTGTGGCTCATTATAGCTGATTGAGTTACTTTGCATCTCTAAAAAAATTGGATTCGGCTTTAAATAGAGGCATTGGGGTTTTTCCTTGAGGAAAATTTTCCTATATGTTGATCGATCATCTCAGGATGAGGCTGCTTCTGAATCTTTCAGTTGTTTCATGTTTGTCAGATTTTTTATTGTTTTTTGGTAATGGGTTTTCGTGGGTGCAGGAATTTCTTCAACAAAAGAGGTTTCTTACCTTCTGCCCAGTTCTGCATTTGCTGCTACTGAGTTCCATGAGAAATCCGTCCTGCGGCTCCATGGCTACTTCACTTGAAGGTATATATGCTGCTGAGATGCAAAATTAAACTGTTTCTTCTCATTTATGCTGAATTGCTTAGTTGTTGAATATAGTTGTTTTCAACGACATACAGGGTATTACAACGGTAGCGAAGCCGCCTTTGTTCTTAGGGTTTTGTCATCAATGCTAAAGGGTAATCGAGCCGCAGCGGAAGCGGATCTAACGTCTGTTATGGCATTGACTTCTTCAAATTCTGTTTTCACGAGGAATAACCTTGCACTCACAAACACAAATATGCAAACGAGTACAAGTATTTTAGCAATATAAACGAACAAACAATTTATATCATGAGCAATCAAAGAAATTCAATAACATATACTACTACCTTGCAGCCTTTGTGCCCAAGTTTATACCGTTCTTCGTAGAGAATTATAATATATGTCAGAGATCACCCCGTTTGCAATCGTTCGTGTGTGAATCTGCAACTTACTATTCTCCACGAGTTAGCAATATCACTTCCTTGAGATTCTCCGAAGCTTTTCTTTAATATGATCTCCAAGATCAAATCTCACATAAAGCAAAAGCTCCTCCAAAGAAGATGGTCAAGGGAGAAGAAGGAGAACACCCCAAAAGGTAGGGGACGTGAACAGTAGCGTCCCCCTTTATTCCCTCATCACGGATCCCCATAATTGGGGAGTTACAACCCATCACGCAGTTTCTAATTTGGCAATTTCTAAATTGGCTACTTCCAATTTGGGTATTTCTAATTTGGGTGATACTACCCAAATTATTCCCTTTTCATGACTCTTCTTCCAAAACGGTTACAAACAATAAAGGTGTCTCTTCCATCTTGGTGGGCCCCACCTTGGGCCCACGGGAGCCTATCATCTCCATATGTGCACACACCTCACATGAGAGGGACGACTCCTCTAATCATGACAAGTAATATGGGACATGAACCCATACCATTATCTTACATCCCCCACTATGGGATTTGTGCTCATATTTGCAATCCAACAATGACTATGAACATGTTTCACAAATAGATCTGTCGTTAAGGCCTTCGTTAACGAATCAGCTAACATCTCAACTGTAGGATGATGACTTGCCATCAACTTTCCTCATTGTAGCATGTCAAACACATAAAAGTAATGCACCTCTATGTGCTTAGCTCTGGAACTGATCTCCAAATTACAGAGTGTCAACATAGTTGCCAAATTATCACAATAAATTTGGACAGGAGCATCAGTCCACTGTTCTAGCTGTAACCTAGCTAGAAACTCTTTAATCCAAACTGCCTCGGAAGCTGCTAAACTGCATGCAACAGACTCAGCTTCCATCGTGGACTTAGTAACGCAAATCTGCTTCTTACTAGCCCATGCTACGGCGCCGCCACCAAGCATAAATACATAACTGGCAGTGGATTTCCTATCATCCTTACACCCGGCATAGTCCGAATCACTACAGCCTTCCAATGACAGGTTCTCGGCCTGATATATGAGTTTCATATCCTTGGTACCCAACAAGTATCTAAACACCCGCTTAATAGCCTGCCAGTGCTGCATACCTGGGTTAGCCTGATATCGACTCACAAGGCTTGCTACAAAAGCCAAACCAGGTCAAGTGCAGTTCATGGCATACATCAAGCTGCGAATAGTCTGCGCATATGGCACAGATTGCATCTTCAGATGTTCCTTGTCTGATGCAAGTGCTATTCTCTCAGACAAAACTGTCCCTTTATAGATGGGCGAATCTATGGTCTTCCAACCAATCACGCTAAAGCGTTTCAATACACTATCTATGTATGATTCTTGAGATACACTTAGCCTCCTCGCTTTTCTATCTCTCTCAATCTTCATCCCGAGGATGTAAGATGCTTCACCCATATTTTCATTTAAAATTGGGTCTTGAGCCATTCTTTAAGTCTGAGAATCATACTAGTGTCATTCCCCATCAATAATATGTCATCTACATATAGTGACAATATCATAAATCTACTCCCATCTTTAAAGGAGTAAACAAAATGGTCATAGTCATTGGCCACGAAGTCATATTCACTTATCACCTTGTGAAAAGTGAAATACCATTGTCTTGGCGATTGTTTCAGTCCATACAATGATTTAATAAGTTTGCACACCTTAGTTTCCTCCCCGGAAACAACAAACCCCTCGGGTTGTTCTATGTAAATCTCCTCCTCTAAATCACCATTTAGGAAGGCAGTCTTTACATCCATCTGGTGCAAGTCTAAATCTAAGTATGACACAATTGCCAACAAACATCGGATCGAGATAAACCTAGACGTCTCCTTATAGTCTATGCCCTCTACTTGTGTGAAACCTTTCGCCACAAGTCTAGCTTTGTACTTCTCTATTGATCCATCAGCTTTGAGCTTCTTCTTGAAGGTCCACTTACACCCAATGTGTTTCCGTTCGTCTGGTAAGTCAACAATCTCCCAGACTTTATTCTTCAAGATAGAATCTATTTCCTCTTGAATAGCCTTCTGCCATTCCTTAGAATTTGGACTACTCATAGCCTGCTCAAACGTGATCGGATCACTAAGTACAGGTTCATCTACAGATATCTCATCTTCACCAAGCATGGCATAGTAATCACTCAATAGCACTGAAGGTCTACGCTCTCTTGATGCTTGAGTTTCAACATCCTCATTGGATGTGTTACTTATCACTTGTTCATCACTAGTGACAGTAACTTTCTCTTTTTCAATTTCAAAGAGTTCCACTCTCTGGCTAGGAGTTTTGAGGTCTATATCTTCCTCAAGAAAATAAACATCTCTAGACTCTATAACCCCCACTATCCCATCATCATGGTGTACAACAAATCGATACCGTTTCGAATGGTCACAAGAACCTATAAAATTACATTTTATGGTCTTGGGATCCAACTTATTTCTTAGTTGATCAGGTACCCTCACATGGGCCTTTGACCCCCACAATCTCAAGTTCGAAAAGTTTGGACGTCTTCTTGTCCATAACTCATATGGGGTCAATTTGATTGACTTAGAAGGTATTCGATTTAGTACATAAACAACGGTGCCTAGTGCTTCACCCCAAAACTGCATTCGTAATTCATAGTGGTTTAACATGGACCTTACCATGTCCAACAAAGTCGTATTACGTCTTTCAGCGACTCCTTTCTGCTGAAGGGTATATGGTAAAGTATATTGATGCACTATTCCTTGGTTTGTACAATAGTCCTTGAACAAATTAGATATGTACTCACCACCTCTGTCGGTTCTCAGAACTTTAATTTTCTGTCCTATTTGGTTCTCAACCTCAACCTTAAATTCCTTGAATTTTTCTAAGGGATCGGATTTTCTCAGTAACAAGTACACATAACCATATCTCGAATAGTCATTTATAAACGTAATATACGTCATACCCCTTTGAGTCTTGACGTTTATAGGCCCACATACATCTGAGTGAATGACCTCTAAAAGGTCAACTGCTCGTTGCCCTTTGGGAAATAGTAGCCTAGTCATTTTGCCTAATAAGCAATCTTCACACATACGCAAATCATCACCTATTCTAGGTAGTAACCCACTACCCGACATTCGGTGTAATTTTGTCGCATTCACATGACAAAAGCGCAAATGCCATAGCAATGTATTATCCACATAACAAGCAACAATATACTCAGAATCAGCTATTTTATTAATATTAGCAAAGTCATTGGAAACATCAAGTTTGAATAAACCATCCACAAAAGAAGCAGTAAATAAAATATTATTGTTTTGTCCCACAGTTCCCTTGCCACCCTTGAACCTGACTTCAAATCCCTTTTGAGTCAACAAAGGAATTGAAATCAGACCTACGAATAGTAGGTGCAAACAAGACATTTGTGAGAACCAGATTGTTTTCCCCTAAAAAGGAACACGAATAGAGCCTATCCCTAGCACGTCACAATAGGTGTTATTCCCCATGTAGATCTTGTGCTCTCTGGGACTAATCTCTTTCATCTCAGCAAAGGACTCATTTGCCATAGCCACATGATGGGTTGCAGCCAAGTCAAGCCACCAACCCCTAATGTTAGTGTTCACAATCAGTGCCTCATAAATTATACACACTATGTCTTTTCCTCCACCCTGCTATTTCTTTCTCTCGTTGCCCTGGGAGCCATTAGGACAGTTCCTGCTAAAGTGACCCATCTGGCCACAAGTAAAGCAGGCTCTCTTCTTCTTGTTCTTGGCCTTGTCTCCACCTGGTACCTGAGGCTTCTTTCCTTTCCTCTTGAAGTTCTTCCTTGAGGTGCCAGCATAGGACCTACCTTTCTTTGAACCAACATGGTGAGCAAGGTTGGCAGATGCATTAGAGGCTTATGCTCTCTCCTTTCCTGCTCCAAGCCCAGCTTAGCAATAAGGTCATCGAGAGTGAGTTTCTTGTCACTCGTTCAACGCCACCATAACTGCTTCCCATGATGGAGGGAGACTAGTGAGTATCGTAGACACTTGGACCCCCAATGAAATTGGACTCCAAGCATCTCCAACTCACTAGCTATAATGGTCATGGCATTTATGTGCTCAAGCTCATTCTTGCCCTCCTCCATCCTCATGTTGGTATACCGAGTGTGGAGCAACCTGATGTGAACCTCAGTATGCTCTCCATACCTCCTCTCTATGGCCTCATACATTTGTCAAAAAGCAACTCAATAGTGGGCTCTATAAAGGTAAGCATCGTGGTCCTTGCTCGTGCATCCTCCATCTAGAACTTCTCGTACTCTCTCTTTTGAGCAGCAGTACTATGTTCACTCGTAGGTTCAACAACTTGGTCTAACACATGGCCCAAGTCATCAAGGAACAGAATGTGACGGATGCAGCTCTTCCAGGTAAAAAAGTTTGTGGCATTCAACTTTTCAGCCTTTGCCAACTCGCTGGAGACCATATGGAGAAAATCAGCAAGTGGTGTGGACAATCAGTGTTAAGCAGCACAGTTTGAATCACTAATTAACAATCAATAATCAGATAATTAAGTGGCATGAAATACTGCTTCAAAATAATTAGTTTTTCAAATCTTTTTCCCGCCGATCGATCATGTTAAAATACTAAGCTTACAGTAGATACGATCAATCGTGTACTTTGCCGATCGATCGCTCCGCTTGTAATGCTATATTCAATCGTACGCCCGATCGATCGCGTTTACAAGCCGATCGATCGCGTCAATTGTTGCACAAAAGTAAATTTTTCCAGTAGATACGATCGATCGCAAATACTGCCAATCGATCATTTCTAATACAATTTCGATATTGATTTTTAACAGTAGATATAATCGATTGCAATTACTGCCAATTGATCGTTTCCCTCTTTCAAGCGACGCTTCCAGTAACTACGATCGATCGCGAACGGTACCGATCGATTGTTACCAGTCGTCTTCTTCGTTGAAAACCCTTAGCGATCGATCTCGTCTAGTTTGTCGATCGATCGCCAAATCGAAAAAATGCAATTTTTTATTTCGATTGCTCATAATTCCTCACAGATCTTTGGGAATTCTAACACCATAATTGAACCGTGGCTCCGATACCACTGAAGGGTAATCGAGCCGCAGCGGAAGCGGATCTAACGTCTATTATGGCATTGAATTCTTCAAATTCTGTTTTCACGAGGAATAACCTTGCACTCACAAACACAAATATGCAAACGAGTACAAGTATTTTAGCAATATAAACGAACAAGCAATTTATATCATGAGCAATCAAAGAAATTAAAGAACATATACTACTAACCTGCGGCCTTTGTGCCCAAGTTTATTACCTTTCTTCGTAGAGAATTATAATATATGTCAGAGATCACCCCTTTTGCAATCGTTCGTGTGTGAATCTGCGACTTGCTATTCTCCACGAGTTAGCAATGTCACTTCATTGCGATTCTCCGAAGCTTTTCTTTAATATGATCTCCAAGATTAAATCTCATATAAAGCAAAAGCTCTTCTAAAGAAGATGGAGAAGATGGTCAAGGGAGAAGAAGGAGAACACCCCAAAAGGTAGGGGACGTGAACAGTAACATACCCCTTTATTCCCTCATCACGGATCCCCATAATTGGGGAGTTACAACCCATCATGCAGTTTCCAATTTGGCAATTTCTAAATTGGTTATTTCCAATTTGGGTATTTCCAATTCGGGTGATACTACCCGAATTATTCCCTTTTCATGGCTCTTCTTCCAAAACGGTTACAAACAATAAAGATGTCTCTTCCATCTTGGTGGGCCCCACCTTAGGCCTACGGGAGCCTATCATCTCCACATGTGCACACACCTCACATGAGAGGGACGACTCCACTAATCATGACAAGTAATATAGGACATAAACCCATACCATTTTCTTACAAATGTAGCAACGGCTTCCTCGTTAGCTTTACTGCAACAATGGTGGGAGCAGTGATGGCCACAGCAGGAACATCCATGTCCGTGATGGTCATGTTCAACGTGATGGTCATCTGTCTCAACTGAAGTATCACCTACAAGTTCAAAATGACGTTTTAAATACCCTAATATTTATAAGACATAGTGAGATTTTGTTCTTAAATAGTGTACATGGATGAGAGCAAGTTATTTGTTGAAAATCACTAGCCGGACAGGGCTCCCAGACCAGAGTTCATGACCATGAAACATCGGGGTCCTAGCAGGGTATATGCAGCCCTAAAACTGGTAGCTGCATAGCGTGGCCCTGCATGGCACTCTGTAGCTATGTACCACGTTAGGACCCCCATATATTATGGCCAGGGACTCTTGTCATGGTGTCCAGTGAGAACAGTTTTCTTATATAATTGTTAGAAAGCGTTTTACCAGAACTTTAAAATAACAAAACCGCAATGAAAAAAATGTAAAAGAATGTACGGTCGCTCTCACAGCCTCACCTGAATTAATGTCCTTTTTGGAGGTCTGAGTAAGGTCTCTTGCTGCAACCTCTGAGGACATGATCAGAACAGCCAAGAGAAGACCAAGAACAACAACAGCCTTGGGATTCATCTTTTCAATTAGACTGACTGAAGGAATTGAGAACTTAAATATATGATAGTAGTGCTAGACCCTTGTCCCTTTTTATACATGCAGAGAGGTAAGATAGATTACAATATAGGTTTAGATAATCTTTTAGTTTAGATTATCCTAATTCAAGCTTACTATACCTGTTCCTCACATTGGATAAATTTACAAGAAAAAGCTGTGCATGAGTTTGAAAATTGTGGCGATTGGTTTCTTGCCATGATCAATGAAAAAGACACAAGTGAAGGAAAATTTTAGTTTTTCAGTAAGTTGACTATTTCCATGCTTTATAATAGCACTTATGGATTGATTAAGTGTTTCTTACCTTGGGAGGAAAAGAGACATGAACCAACCATTCCTGAAAAATAAGTACTGTAATCTAGACCATGTTTGTGACTAAAAGACTTTGAGTCGGTCTCTCCGTAGTATGTGCCAGCTAACAACTCTATTTCTTCTCATTGAGTGAAACCTGTGAATGGGAAACTCGTAGTTCGATCTGAAGATCACTACATTACATTGGGCTGTTTGTGGAATAGGTCAAATTGAAAAAAAGTGAGAAGAACAAGAAAGGAGGAGGCATCACCTTTATCACACGCTAGAAGAAATGCGCAGGCCCCATTGAGAAAATCCCACTTCATTGCCGAAATAAATCCTGATAATTCCTTTCAGGTATAGAGAACAGGACCAGGCCAAGTAATCGGCAAGGAACCGGGTCACATGGTTCAACAGTTTTTGCTACTAGTGAAAGTGCCGAAGCCACTGTCTGTTAGACACGGTTTTTAAAAATTATCCACACACAAAAAAGAAAAGAAAAGAAAAACACAATCTAGAAAAAACTGCCGATCCATTCACTAGCCTTACTATAATATTACCTGTCTGGATTAGTAAACCAAAATGAACCAGACAAGTAAAATTTGATGGAGGGTGTATTACTAGCCTTACTTAAACCATGAGCAACCAATTAAATAAAAGTTTCTTGTAACACCCGGAAAATTAGTAAGTATATTAAAACCCAAATTTGACCCTCTTAATATTTGAGTTGAATATGTTTTGCCTTATGGGAATTAAAGTTGGTGAGAAGAGCTTTCCAACGACACCAACTGTGCTATTGCAAAACCTAACCCTAGAACGTCCAGAGACCTTTCCCCTTCTCCTTCCCACGTTCACCCACCTCCTATAAGGCTTAATCGGTTAGGAAATCGACAGTTCGGTCGTGTGCCCGGGATCTCTACCTCGAATTGTATCTCAATTGTTGGCTTCCACACTCCGATCGAGGTATGGGATTTCGGGGCGTGACATTTCCTTCTTTTGATTGTTACAAATTTTCAATTATCCAAAAAAATTTAAATAAAATTGACATTCCTACTTCCATCAGCTAACATATTAAGTTTTGGAGATTGATCTACAATGTAATGGCGTTGGTACACTATTTAGGCCTGTGCTTTTGGTAGGCCAGCTTTATCAGAGTCTTTATGCTCCATGTATGGGCTTCCATGGGAGAATTGGATGAGTTGGACTTGCAGGCTTCTTTGGAGTTTGGACCTGCATCACCTTTAACTGGTCGGTGGCCCACCGTGAATGTCTTGTGTATATGCCCACATTTTCAAGTTTTCTGATTAAAGACTTCTTTCTGTGTTTCATGATCCGGAAGAAGTGAAAAAAATATGTAAGAGAGTCAACAACATTAGAATTCTTTTTGCACATTGCAATTGTAATTCGCCGATTCCTGGTGTTCGTCCCCCAATTAACGAATTTCTGCATATGTAAATAGATAGATCGCAAATATAGTCCAAGTAAAAAATGCCAGATAAAGGCAACAATGGAATTAACACTCATTTTATGTCACCAATCAAGTAGATCTGGAATAGATGGGTGTGATAGAAATGGTACACCTGGTAGTCCCGTCCCTATTTGTGTGGTTGGTGAGAGACACAGTGATAAGGTGAAGATGTAGACATTTCAATTAGCTACTACTGCAAGTGGAAACATTACCCGTTAAGAAGTGTCAGATATGGTCAATGAACTTGACTACGTTCAATCCATTGTATTTGATCATTATCTTTCCGCAAGAGCCAGGAAGTACTGTCACTAATTTATAGGAGGTAGGGCATACAAGTTCATGGCCCCGTTTCATGTCTTGATGAGACAGGAGATAGCTAAAGTTACCTTGGAGCCATGCAGAACTACATGACTTTTATGGCTAATAATGCTTTTGGATGTTTATACAATCTGGTAGATCAAATTGGTTTTGCAAACATGTTGTGGACCAGCTTATCACTGTTCTATCAATAAGGACATCAGTGAGTGGAATGTCTCGTGCCAATTGTACCAAAAAATAGAAAAATATCATATAGCTCTATGATATTTTCTTTTCGAATTATATGTGCTTGAGACACGCTGAAGGATTACATTCCATCAAATCCACAAAGAAAACGTAAGTCATGACAAATGCAACTCTGGAGATAATAGGACGTATCATAAACAGGAGACGAGAAATTGAGACCCCCACCCCTAGGATAGAGAAATTGAGACTCTCCCATCCCCACTTTTTTTTTCTCCTACTCAAGGCCCGTTTAGTATCTGCTTTGCATTTGCTAAAAGGTGGTTTTTTTGACAAAATTACTTTTTGTCATAACAAAGCAAAAGTATGATATGTATGGTAATGCCTACCCCTAAAACGAAAAGACAATCCCTAAATCCTGTTTGGATTTGGCATGTTAGAGAGAAAGAATAAATGTTTCTCCAATAAATGACAACCGCTCGTCCCATAGATGACAATGACGACCGCTCGGCAGCGACCTGAGTCCGAGGTAGAGATCGAGAGGCACCCGTGATGAAAGAAGACATGCTCACTCATGAAGCCTGAGCTTTTACTGTAGAAACCATCTCGATAAGATTGACCAATCATGTGACAGCCTCAATTTGAAAGTGGCCGGACGGAGTCTTTCCTTTGGGGTAAGGTTTCTAAAACCCCATTCCTTTGCTCCTTTCTCGAGGTCTTTACATATTACTTGGCGCCAAGTGTCATATTTCCATATGACCTAGTTTTTTCCGTGAAATCTCATATCCCCTGGAATCTGGACTTGGAGTACCAAAAATGCCCCTCTTGTATATTTTTTCGTGTTATTATTGTGGGAAGACGGCGTGTTGTATACGACACAAAAAAACTAGGGTTTCTCCGGCGATTTCTCCGAAGATTTCCAACGGCGAGTCCTCCGACGATTTCCAGCTGCCCCCAAGGTTTTCGAAGATCCGATTAACGTCCCCCCTGCTCGATTTCTCCGGCGCCCCCTGCTGAATTACGACGACACGACTGATGGAGAGTGCGCTTTGCATGGCGATTTTAAGCGTAAACCTCCTGGGATTTCAGGGCCAAACAAGTTGAGTTTCCCCCGCGGCTCCCTGCGCCATCAAGCAACCGGCAGAGCGAACGATTGAGCTTTGGTTTGCGACGAGGATGTTTGTGAAAGGCGCCTACGAGGAAATACACACATACACACCACTAAACAGCCGTAAGTTAGAAAAATCCTTACTGATTTTAGTTCCAGAAGCTCAGAATTTAGGATTTCTAATTTTTAAGATGAAGTATAAAGTTGTGTCATATACAACCGTCTGTATATTTAGTTGTGTATGTGACAACACGACTATTATGTTTTCTTGTTTTTCCGACAAGACTATTCTACTAACCACTCTACGTATGTCCTTGGAGATGTATACAAAAAAAGATGAGTCTATGGAGGAAATACCATCGGAAGAGGAGGAAGATCAGAAATTCTTGGTTGCACCTCAGGAGCAAAGACAGAGGGGCAGGAAGAGGAAGGCTCCGATGGACCCATCAGGCAAGAGAACATGCAATCCGCGACTAGAGCTTCGGTCGTTTTGTCAACTGGGGGCGATGAAAAAGTGTGCGGCCCTCCTACGGCATCACAAAAGATGTTGCCAACTAATCAAAGAAGCTGGGTTCTCTGTCATCTTTGAAGGTGAGGACGTAGTTGTTTCTCGAAACTTCATCGACCATTTGGTCAGGTACTGGGATGAGTCGGCGAAGGTCTTCAATATCAAGGGGAGAATGCTACATTTCACAGAGCAAGAAGTTGCCCTTATCACTGCATTGCCCGCAAAGGGCGAAACAGTTGAGGTCCTCTCCTCCGTGCCACACCGAACGGAAGGTGACTTCTTTAGAAAGTACTTCGCCGTCAGGAAACCAGATATTCCACATATTGAAGAAATCATTGAGAAGCTTAGCGAGGGTGAAATGAAGATGGCAGAGGAGGACATGGCGAGGATGATCATCTGCCTCCTCTTCTGCACGGTGTTGTTTCCACACAGCACGAGAGTGGTGCATCCCTCTTTGTACCCTTACATTGAAGACCTCCCAAGAATGAGCTCATACAATTGGATTGGGGCTATGCATACGATGTTGGTTTCTGGTATAACCCACACTAGCAGACTAGTGGGTGCGAGAAGTAAAGGACTGAGAGATGGATACCTAAACGACGCCTCATATGTCATTCAGGTATGTAGCATTTGTATGTTTTTAGAGCCTTCGAAAGACACGACCCATGAACTCCAAGTGTCGTGTATTATGCAACACGACTTTTTTTATAGTCGTGTATTATGCAACAAGCCTTTTATTTATAGTCATGTATTATGCAATACGACTTTATTTATAGTCGTGTATTATGTAACAAGACTAATTATGTAGTCGTGTATTATGTAACACGACGTATGGGAAGAAGTCGTCGATGTCATCATCCCTATGGCCGAAGAGGCATCTCTCATTCCTTCGCTTCCCTCCGTGGCCCCTCCTCCGCGACGACATAAGACGGAGAGGCCGGAAATGAAGAGGACTCCCAAACAACCTACCCGCTCTTCCTCGAGGACGACTGCTCAATCTACTGCCCTGGGGCAATTGGAGGGTTCGCTTTAGGGCATACAGTCACTAATTGAGATCGCTCCACCAACCAAAAGCCATGACCATTCCATTCCTACTGCGCCTGGGGCCCCGCCGGCCAATGTGCGCCCCTATGTGCAGAAGGCTGAAATTGATATATTGGTTCAAGAAATGTTGCAGTCGGGTCTCATACACCCCAGTACCAGTTCTTTTTCGTCACCAGTCTTGTTGGTGCATAAAAAAGACGGATCTTAATGCTATCACAGTAAAAGATAAGTACCCCATTCCCGTAATAGAGGAGCTCCTTGATGAATTGGCAGGGGCGGCGGTGTTTAGTAAACTCGATATGCGCTTTGGTTACCATCAAATCCGTATGTAGCCACATGATGTCCATAAGACAGCCTTCCGGACTCATGATGGCCATTATGAGTTTCTAGTCATGCCTTTTGGCCTGACCAATGCGCCATCCACATTCCAGAGCCTGATGATTGACATGTTTCGCCCATACCACCGCCGGTTCGTGCTAGTATTCTTCGACGACATATTGATATATAGTGCATCCTGGGAGGAACATCTTGACCATCTCAGGTCAGTTTTTACTATTCTGAGGGCTAACACACTTTTCTTGAAACGTTCGAAGTGCTCTTTTGGTAGCGCGCAGGTTGACTATTTGGGCCACATTATCTCCTCTCAAGGGGTGGCCACGGATCCGTCGAAGGTGGAGACCATGCGGTCATGGCCCACGCCCACTTGTGTGAAGTCCCTCTGGGGGTTCTTGGGCCTAACCGGCTATTATCGTCTGTTCATTGAGCGCTATGGGCTAATTGCTAGGCCGCTTACATCATTGCTCAAAAAGGGTGCATTTGCATGGTCGGATGAAGCCCAAACTGCATTTGATAGATTGAAACAAGCAATGGTACAGGCACAGGTATTGGTTCTCCTTGATTTTTCACTACCTTTTGTGGTTGAGACGGATGCGTCGGATTTGGGCCTGGGTGCGGTCCTACTCCAACAAGAGCACCCGATCGCCTTTTACAGCAAGGCACTGTCGGGCCGGTCCTTATCTTTATCGGCGTATGAGAAGGAGATGTTGGCCATTGTGCACTCCATCTCTAAGTGGCGGCCTTATATGTTGGGCCGACAATTTCTTATTCGGACCGACCACCAACCTCTCAAATATTTTTTGGAGCAGCGGGTCTCAACTCTGTCTCAACAATGCTGGGTGAGTAAGCTATTGGGTTACGATTATAAGGTGGTCTACAAGAAGGGCGTTGATAATACGGTGGCGGATGCTTTATCGCGCCGGCCCCAAGAAGGTGCCTACCTCGCACTCTCCGTCCCTTGTTGCCCATTTATTCCAGACTTGCAGGCGGCATATGTGGCGGATCCTCCTACCCAGGAACTGATTGGTCGTATTCAGAGTGACCCCTCTGCGGCACCCCCCTTCGACTGGCGCGACCAGTTATTATTTTGGAAAGATCGACTTTAAGTGCCGGATGTGGGAGACTTGAGGCAACGGGTTATCACTCATTTCCATGATACTCCGTTGCTGGGCATGAAGGTACGTTTCGAACCTTCAAACGGGTTAGCCAAAGCTTTTTGTGGGCCAGTTTGAGGAAAATAGTGCATGCTTATGTGGCCACCTGTGACACGTGCCAGCGGGCCAAAGCATCATCTACTTCTCCCGCGTGCCTTCTACAGCCCCTTCCCATTCCAGACAAGGTGTGGGATGACGTCTCCATGGATTTCATTGAGGCTTTACCAGCGGTGGGGGGGCAAGACGGTGATAATGGTTGTGGTTGACCGTCTCTCTAAATATGCTCATTTTTGTGCCCTAAGTCATCCATACTCCGCCCATACTGTTGCTGAACTCTATGTATGTGAAGTGGCGAAGTTGCATGGTATGCCACGAACTATTGTATCTGACAGAGATCGGGTCTTCATCTCCCAGTTTTGGCGGGAATTCTTTAAGTTGCAGGGGACAGAACTTCACATGAGCATGGCATACCACCCCCAGACAGATGGCTAAACGGAAGTGGTGAATCGGTGCCTTGAACAGTACTTACTGATCAAACCCAAGAGAAGGTTGACAAATTGTAATATATACTCGGTAAGTCCGAGGTCGAACCACAGGGAATGATGTAGGATTATTCTATTCTAACTAATTTAAACACTACTTAGCTTAGCAAATTAAGATTCTTATCAGGAAATTATGCAGAGAAGTTATAATTCAATTAACTACTAAAATGATGATTAACAATTCAATTAAAACTTAACTAAAGACAGGCAAAGATAATCGATGAGAGATATCAAAGCTTCAAGGATCAATTATTTAATTAATATTCTACGTCTATTCAATTACTCAATTAGAATCAAATAATGATTTGACCTAATCGGATGATATTTCATTCACATTCATTATATCCATTAACATAAAAATATTGATCGAATATTTATCATTAACAAGCTCAGTCTACTAATCACAGGGAATTATAAGCATTTGCCGTACCTTACGTTAACGACAAATCAAATAATTATATAGATTGTGACTTTATCAAAACATCGCATTCAATCAAATAAGCATTAAACACTTTAGACGTAAAAATACTAATCAAATAACGTCACCTTTAGCTTTGACAAAAGATTTAGCTATTCATATTCATGAGAAAAGAAAAATCAGATTTGGAAAAGAATCGCATTGATAACACTATTGCAAAACACTATTCACGGGTTACTGTAGCAAATTCACTGTAGCAGCACTGTTCATCGTCTCCTTCATATGCCCGGTTACTGTAGCAGTTGCAGAAACACTGTTCACCGAAGCCAAAAACCTGACTTTTTCCTCTCTTCTCCTTCTCCCTTCGATTCCTCTTCTGTTCCTCTAATTCCCGACTGAAATCACAGCAAGGAACACGACTCAAATCAGCCACAAAAGCTCTGTTTCGTCCCTCTGTTCGTCCTCTGTTTCGTCAAAAACAGAGTCCACCAGACAGTCCAAAATCGCCCCCCCAAAACCAGTCGAAAACAGTCCTAAATCGCCCCCCAAAATCAGTCCTTAGCAGTCCCAAAATCACCAGCCTTCCTTCTGTTTTTATAGCAAATCGAGAGCCCCAATTGATGCCAGCAATTCGTCCTAAACCCAGAGAATTTCCATTCAAATTCCGTTCAAATTTGCAAAGAAAATCCGATCTTTCCTTTCTCTCTGTTTTCTCGATTTGCCCAAGTCGACCTTCCAAATCCAGAACTTACCATTTTGCTCCTCCTCGCGCCATCGTGGCCGCCTCCGACTGCTCTACAGCACCGCCACGAAGCTCCTTGCCTTCACGATTACCGCCGCTGTTACTGCAGTCGTCCAAAGCTCTGTTTCTTTCAATCGCCGCCCAACTGCCGTCAGGTCCTGCTTCTGTTCCGCCGGCCTTCCGACGCTAGTGCCGCCGCCTTGAGGTCCGATCGTCGTCTAGCTCCCATTCCGGCACGACCGCCGCCGAAACTTCTTTTGCCGGCGTTCTGTTTCACACCGGCGCTCGAGCAGAAAGCTCGAGCGTCAGGCTTCCTTCTCGTCTGGAACACCTGAGCCCGATGGCTTGGGTCAGTTCTTTCTTTTTTTTTTATTTTCTAAACCGGCCCAAATCAGCCCATCCGGTTTTCATTCCTTTTCCTTTTCTTTTTTTTTTCTTTTTTCTTTACTAAAACCCGTCGTAACGATCTTAGCCGCCAATTCAAATCCGAACAGCTGTATTTAAATTCGCGCCCGTCTTCTCTTAAATAGCTCATCAACGGTTCAAATCCTTCAATACGCGTCATATCAACTCATGGGTCACTTTGGCTTTTCAAAACACGTCTAATGCGCAGCCTGCTAGTGATCTGCAATTCTGCAATTTCAAACCTACAAAAATCAAAACCAAACTAAAATTAGACGCATAATAAAAATATGATTCATTAAATTCAATAATGCATCTAAAATAGTTAATTAGAGTAAATTAATTATTAATCCCCTAATTACTACCCTAATCACAAATAACCCGATTTATTTATATTTTATCACAAAAACTACACTAGCATATAGGTAAATAAGGCATATAAATGTGTATATTTTATGCTTATCACTTACGCTGTTTTGTGGGGGGATCAACCCTGTCGTTGGCTCTCATTGCTACCTTGGGCAGAATGGTCGTACAACACGGCGTATCACACACGTGCAGGCTTTACACCGTTTGAGATTGTCTACGGCCGCCCCCCTCCATCTGTCCTATCTTATGTTCCTCATCGTTCTTCCATCGCCGAGGTGGATTATATGTTACAGACTCGTGATGAGGTGCTTCGTCAGTTGAAATTTAATTTAGCGTCCGCCCATAACCGGATGAAGCAACTGTACGACAAACGCCGTTCGGACAAAGAGTTCCAGGTGGGTGATATGGTTTATGTGTCAGTCCTTCCCCAGTGCCAAACTTCTTTGCATAGGGCTGACCAGAAGCTGGCACCTCGATTTCATGGGCCCTATGCCATAGCAGCACGGGTGGGCCCAGTGGCATATCATCTTTCTCTACCTGCCAAGACCTTGGTGCACCTTGTATTCCACATCTCTCGCCTCCGTCACTTTGTGGGGGACCCTCACTTGATTGCTGGTTCTGCGCCTCCTCCTCTCATGGGTCCGACTGAATCTGATGAGCCAGTACCAGCTTCGGTTGTTGACAAACGTCGCGTGTGTTGCACTGGGCGTATTGTGACTCAAGTGCTCGTGGCATGGCAGGGAAAACCGTTGGAGGATGCTGAGTGGCTACTTGAGGATGAATTTATGCATTGGTTTCCGTCTTGGTCGCATTAAGGACAATGCGTTAGCGGAAGCGTGGTGGAGTGTTGTGAACGTCGTGCCAGGTCGTCAGCACACGTACGTCATCACGAATGGATATTGCTGGATTCTCTGATTAGGATTAGTTTCCCTTTTCGTATCAATTAGTGATTGTAATAAAGGCCATGATTGGATGTAATCATGGCTTATGATGTCGTTATAGTGACGTTTCTCTAATTGGATGTAATCATGGCCTATGATGTTGTCATAGTGACATCATGTCGTCATTATGTCATCTAGAGTCTTCTATATAAGGAGGTCTTCCTCCTCCCTTAGGACTTATGCAATAAGAAAACAATATTTCCTCTACCTCTTCTTTTTCTTCCTTTCCCCTGCCGTCAAGGCATTCCTTGTGACCCGATCGGGTCACAACACACGACTATTCCTAAAGTCGAGTATTGTTTTACTCTTGCCAATTTCTGAATATGTTGTTGTTTTATACAGGCTATAGATGAATTTTTGAGTCTCTTGCGGCAGCGCAATGAGAGAGAATGGCTGAAGTATCCGTTCAGTTTTTTTGGTTGTCACACATTCAAAGAAATATTCAACAACATAAGTGCTCCCTGCATCTCGAGCGATAATTTCACGTTTCCAGTTCGTGAGTTTCTAACTCTATTGCGGTTTTGCTGGAACACATAGAAGGCGGCAATAATACGAAATTTATAAAAAAGCTTGGCAGGATCCTCAAAGGATTGAACAGGAACATGTTCTACGCCTTTTTCCCAATCCGCACAGGCTCCCATTTCTGCCTCGTCTATGTACACTTCCCCAACTGTGTATGACGTTTCTACAACCCGCTCTCCGGCAAACCCCAAATGTATCCACATCACAAGGTTGCAGCCGAGAAATTCACGAATTTATGAACGTTGTCATGGCACACACACTGGGACTCATCCGTTGCATCGACTGGAAGATGACTCAGATTGCCAAAACTCCCTGGCAAGAGAACTCAAAAGACTGTGGCGCACTTGGTGTCCAATGTCAACTCACCCAAGTTTGATCAGTCAAAATTACATGGAAGTGGCGCCCAATCATTGCTACAACTATGATTCGCAGGGTTATCGACAGCGAGTTTGATAACGATTCAATCAAAGAGCAAAATTCGGAAGTAACAGTTGCGCATTTTTTGAGGTTGTCGGATGAAGACTAAAATTCTTGTTGTGGTTTTTTTGTACATGTATTCTTTTGTCCGAACATTCTTTTTTTGTACAAAGCTTCTTCCATGTACATACAGTATGATTTCAATAAATTCGAATTCATTTTTTTCATGTCTTGAGTGTATTGGAAAGACGCTAAGTGTCGACTCGTATGCAACACGACTTCTTATATAGTCGTATTGTATAAGATACGACTATCTATATAGTCGTGTTGCATAAGACACGACTATATATTAGTCTTATACTATTGTAGTCAACTATTATAGTCGTGTTACGTCGACGACATGACTATTACAGAGTCTAATTTTTGTATTTTTCATGTACGTGAGGAAATGAAGAATTATAGTCGTCTTACAACAACGACACGACTCTTATGCAACACGACACTTATGCAACACGACTTCTTAATGGAGATACATGTATAACGGAAGAAAGATTTTTTGCATTTAATGCTTTTTTTCGAGTACAAGCATACATTGCGTCATCGTAATCTTTGTTATACATGAATTTCACAATGACCTAAGTGAAGAAGGGTGGGGGCTGAGGTAAGCCGGAGCGTCGTCTCTACGATGACTCATCCATTACAAGATTGCCTTGTTGCAGGAGTCTTCGATTTCTGCGCTTCCTTGCTTCTTTCGCAACAATTGGGTTAGTACACCTTTTACGGTTGTGACCAACTTGTCGACAATTGCCACATCTCAACCTCGACATTTCTGGTGGGTCAGGCTGTGACTCGATTCTCTTTGTCTGTCTCCTACCCTTCTTTGGAGCATCGAGCATGGGCGGTTCGCATTTGAATAAAACCCTGTAATCCCCCCACTGACTCCTGTCTAAAGTAGGGAAAACTACATCTTCATACGTGGTGCGGTACAGACTTGCGTAGTACCACTTTTCACAATATTCCACCGGGTCGAAACTCCTCTCATTGATACATGCAATGGCGTGCTTGCACGGAAGTCCCATGCTCTGGAAGAACCTACATGTGTAGGTTCTCTTCGTCAGGTCAACGACATCCTGAGGAAAAAATATCACAATAGTATGAATAGTCATGTCTTCGGCAACGCGACTGTATGAATAGTCGTGTTGTGAAATAGTCCTCTTATTTGAATAGTTGTGTCGTCGCTAACAGGACTATATCAGTATTTGTGTCATTGCTAACACAACTATATCAGTAGTCGTGTCTCGCACGACACGACTATTTCGGAATTGAATTATCAGAAACCATTATGGAATGAATTCTTACCACATGGTATAAAGATGTGATTTCAAACTGCCGTAATGATACCGGTTGCACTCTGACTATTCCAACACTCTTATTCCTCATTTCATTGATATGATTCTGTGCATACTTTGTTAACGATGTCGTTAGCCCTTCTGCTTCCATCCGGCGTCTCTTGAAATGGGAGGTCATGGTCGCACGAGTTTGCTCGATCAAATGAGTTATTGGCCAAAATCTAGCCTTCAAAAGCATATTATTTGCACTTTCTGATCTGCTTGATGAAATAGTGTCATATCTTTTACCCGGATATTCCATGTTAGCCCAATTTCTTTTATTGATCTTTTGAACATATTTTCAGGCCTCCTCATTGTGTTCATTCATCTTATGCATGATTTCATCGAATTCTTGTCTCTGAAAGCATTTTGCAGCTCAGAATAGAAGGTCCTTCCATTGATTAAGCATATTGGTGGCCATATGCCTCAGGCAAAACCCATGGTGAGCCTCGGGAAAGACATCAGCAACCGCTCTCAGAAGTCCCTTGTGTCTATCCGAGACAATTGTATCCAGAGATGCCGAGGGGTCCGTAAAGAAGGTGGCTTTCAGTAGGCTGAGGAACCACTTCCTGCAAGTCAGCAATTAGAGTGAAAGCATAATCAAGAAAGAAGAGATAGGGGGTAGACAGTCGTATAAGAAACAACCCGACTGTATGAGTAGTCGTGTCAACACGACTACTCATACAGTCTTCTTTGCATACGTACCACGTATTTATGGTCTCTTTGTCGACAACTGCAAATGCAAGGCAAATTAATTGTTGGTTCCCGTCGAGTGCTGTTGCAACTAATAAAACTCCAGGGTACTTTCCTTTCAGGAATGTTCCATCAACAGTGGCAACGGCCTAAGTGAACTTCGGAATGCTCTTGCGACCGGGCCGAAGATCCAAAAGACACGTCTAAACTCGTATCCGGCTACCTCATTTTTAATTTTCGGTATATCACAAGATCTTTCAATCACCACATATGTACCTAGATTAGACCGCTCTAATTCCTTCCCATAATGCGGCAAAATACGATATGTGTCTTCTGGGTTGCCATCGATCAATCGTATCAATTCCTCTTTCGCCCTCCATGCCCTTTGATAGTTCACTTTGATGCCCCAATGTTTCTCAATGTACTGTTAGATATTAGCCGTTTTTATAGAGTTTGAATCCTTGTGGAAGCCATGACACTTCCGTGCAATCCATAGGTGTGAGGCCAATGGATGATCTTTAGAACTTATCAAAGTGTCCCATGTATGCCTTCCTTCCCTCCTTGTCACGATGACTCCGTCAACAAGATTTGAAGCCAGTATGTACCACTTGCACCCTATAATCTTGCACTTTGCAGCAAATGTGTCCTTGTTCTCGTCCACCACTTTGAACATGAATTCCCTCTTGATTGCCAAATCAGTAAGAACCATCTTGAACTGTTTCACGCTTTCGAATCTAGCCCCTAAGGCAAGTTGTGCCTCATAGTCGTCTGCTTGCAAACTGCCGGTCAACATCATTTCCTCATATTTTTTTTGCAGGACTGGCTTGTGGTGAATAGGTACCCCAATCCCAACCACCGTCACCATCAATATTTTTGTACTCATCGCCGTCCAACTCTTGCGGGTCCGACGCGACAGATTTTCCTTTAGAAGTGGATGCTCTCACTGCTTGTTGGAGTTCTATACCTGGCACAAAGTGGTCTCCTCCCGTGGGATGTGGCCCTGGAAAAATTGGTAGTGTGAGAGGCTCATCCCACTCATCAGCAGACCACGGTAATTCTTCGTCATCAGATAATTCTTCTTCATCTGCATCTTCATCTTCGTCTTCATTTTCATCTTTATCTTCATCCTGATCTTGATCCTCATCTTCATCTTCACCATTGAACCCATTGATTTGAAATTGGTTATCGATATCGTTCGGAAATTCATCCTTTATATTTTTATTACCATCTCCCAATCTGCGAGAACAACATTGTAAGAATGGAATGCATATTGTCCAAAAACGTCTAAACAACTTGATTATTTTTCGTGTAGTCGACAACATGACTTGAATTCCAGTCGCATAATATACAACATGACTTGAATTACAGTCGTGTCATATACAACACGACTTTAATTCATGTCGTGTTGTCAATAACAGGACTTTAAGTCATGTCCACTCATTAATTTCAACCCTTACCTCACAGCTTCAAGTGAACAATTTTCATCTCTTCCTCCTTCAACTGCTGGTGCGGGTGACATATTACCCGGGTTGGACGACCTCTCCTGTGGTGTCTTACTGGCCAGCCTCCTTCTGGAGGCATTGAATTCTCGTCGTCCTTATCCGCACTGGAAACCATTTACTTATTGCCAGTGAAATTCTCCATGTTGTTATTTTCAGCAGAAGTCCACTCCACGTATAGATCGAGTGGTCCATCTGTGCATAACCTCTTGTTGTGAAGGAGGAATATTGTTTGCACATCTTTATCGTCTTCAAGGACGTATCAGGTTACAGGATGAACAAGATATGACAAAGATAATATACCGGATGGAAACTTCAGCGGTAATCTTTCTTCCACTTGCTGCAACAGTCCCAGGTACTTTACTTGTGTATCAATAGTCATGAGCTTCAGTTTCCCGCCCACATACCCATCAGAATTTGTGAACATTCCATCGTAGTGTAAGCACACAGGTATTAATTCCATCAGCACGTGGCATTACAATAACGAAATGAGTAAAAAAATCGTGATTGAAAATAGTCATGTTGTGAAATATACGATTATTGTTATTGTCGTGTCAGGGAAGACACGATATTACAAAAAAATTGAAAACTCTACAAGTTTTCAACTTTCATCTCTGGATTAAATTTACATTATATAAAACGTAGAATTTTAACTTGACGTACCGTTTTTTAATGAACGATGACTCTTTGGTAGTTGTTTTTGCGTATCAACCGCTTTCCCGCTCGTTTTTCGTGTTTTCGCAGCAAGCCACTTTTCCCGATTTGGACAGCGTCGACGCCGGCGATGATATGGCCGGAGCTACTGGACGGAACTTCTCCAGAACACCTTCTTCTCGAGACCACATTTTCCTTCTTCTCATGAACGCCTTCTTCTCCAAAAATACCTGCTGCCATGCTTATACATGAAGATGGGGGTATTTTGGGTAGTTTTTAGGTCATCTGGAAGGAACGACCTTTTTCCAGGTCATATGAGAAAACAAAAGTTGGCGCCAGGTAATATGTAAAGAACTCTCCTTTCTGTTTTTAATAATCAAGCTGGGATGAGAGACAAAAAGATAACTCCCCTTGCATTTGGCAATGTTCTAGGCCACCGGGTGAAAGGGAAGGTGAGAGGTAGAAGAGGGTGAGAGGCTAGACAGGCGCACCTAGAAACTGATCACCCTTCAAATGGCCCCAAGATACATCATGTCCTTGGTGGGCTCTTTTACTCTTTGAGATTTTTGGTAGAAGAGGGTCCAATATTTTAAGCTAACCATTTGACATCTTTTAAATAATACTCCTTCAGCCCCCTTATAAAACAATGCTCTTGTGTCCCATATTAATTGCTCCATGTGGAAGAATAGTGGTTTTATTGAATGGTGGGACTAAGAGAATGGTAAAAGCTTGTTGGGAATTAAAAGCATCCCCTGTTGGGAAAAATCATGGCGTTGATCTGTCTGCATGTACAGAAGGACCCCCTAAGAGACTAGCACGAGAATACAAAGTAAGACAAGAGACACAAGAATTTACGTAGTTTGGCGATGTGCCTACGTCTGTGGGGCCACAAAAATGCACTATGCTTAGGAATTACAAAAGAGAATGCATGATACTCTTAACAAGTTAAAGCTCTTACAAGTTACACTTCAATAGAGATCACTCATAAGGTTAATGGTTCCTCATTTTGTGCCCTAGAGTCTCCAACTTTCAAATTAGGTTGTAAAGAAAGCCCTCAAATACGACGCCCAAAATGCAATGTCACATCATCCCAGTGTTGGGTCCGATAGACTGCTAATTGCTTGCAGTCTACCACTAGCACTTCAGTCCATCCTCGAAGTCCTATCGCTGCATACCGGTAGACCGCTAAATGGTTCTTGTCTACTGGACACCCTTCTATTGGTTCTACCATAGCTCTCCAATTTTTCGCTAGAGATCTTCGGAGAACTTGGGAGTCTACACTTGCAGTTCCTCTCTTGGCATTGTAATTACCTAAGTTACATACTCCCTCTGTCTGCCATTGAGTATAATTCAATGTAGCTAATTTTGACAAACTAAAAAGGAAACTTAATAAGAGACGTATAGATGGAGTATATATCTAGAAGAGAAGGCAATTCACACACATGTCAAGTTGCTAGTTCGTAATACATTATAGTAAGTTGTTTTCATGTGCATGAAAGACTATCCTGTGCCATTTAAATAGTCCAACTTAAGAATATTTGTTTCATATGCTTCCTCGGTCCAAAATTACCTCTGTCAATTAGAAAACAAAAATGAACTGATTTTTTATCATTTTATTTTTTTAATCCAGACATGCAAATTTGGAAGAAGAAATTATATGAATTGCCAAATTAGATCGATGCTATTCCTAAAATATTAATTTGCCTTGATGGAGTAAACAAGGTTAGTTAGTGGGCTTGCTTAAATACTACCTCGTTCCGATATCAATAGATATATCTGAAAAACAATGCATATGCTGTATTAGTTTCTCCATTTAGTTTAATTTAATAAAAAAACATCTCACAAGCTTCTTACAACTCTTATGCCAGCTTAGCTTGTGAGATGAAATGTAATAAGCTTGTGGGATGTTGTATATGGGAGACTGCTCAAGAGGACGATATGAAGGCAGATATGGCGGTGGGCACGGGCTCCGACACGGTTGCCGGTGCTGCAACTACTATGGTAAATGCAAATGCTGCTCCGCTGCAGAGGAGGCTGCTCTAGTGGCTTCTGAGAACAAGCCTCAAAACTAGTGCTTTTGCTTCCTATCTATGTACTGAACACAGAAGAGGCTTATGCTTCCTATGTCTAAATAATTCGTGAACACAACTAGCTAGTTGCTTCACCAACGTCCCTTAATTTCAATAATGTTATCAGCTGTTTTGTATGAAAGTTGAAACGTATTGCATGGCTACTACGCAGTAGTCGGCATTACTTGTGTTTCCTGATCTAAAGTGTTGTACCCGTTTCTTGTTTCATCTGTTTCTTCTGCATTATAGCACTGAAATTAGCTCTTCTTTTCCCCTCTATGACTCATGTTTTTTTTCTTTCGCCAAGTAAACCTCTATGAATCATGTTGCTACTACAATGATCAAACTATCAATATCTATAACACACACAAAAAACTGATTTCAGGGTTAAATGATCGTTGACAGTCACTATTTCCAAAGAGTGATACTCCCTTCGTCCTATTATAGATACTCCATCTGAAAAAAGGTCATTTTTATTAGATGGTGGAAACCACAAGTAATGGGGGTAGAGGAGGTCCAAAATCCACTTGAATTGGGCAGATGGAGCATCTAAAACTGGACTGAGGGAGTAGATATTATAGTATATACATAAAGTACCTTCACCAAATTAAGTTATGCCAATGCCAACAAACAAATCTGGGTCGGCCTCAGCGAGGTCACCATCAATTGATCAAGTGGAGGTTTCCTATTGATTAGCAGCTGCCATCCACACAGAGTGTGGCCACTCTATTGGGCATGTCGGCTGGGACCACTGACGCGGCGGCCTGAGGCCATGACATCTTAATGCTGTTATTCAAGATACAAAACATCAAACTCATATACTCCCTATGTACAATGAACCCTATATGCATTTGAAAATGAGTTAAAATATTTATTGGACTCTAAGCCCCGTAAAAAAAAAAACTTTTCTCCCCCTAATATGTGTTTTAGGGCCCTGAGGGAGCAAAGTTGGCCATGTAGTGATGGATCCATGTTTTTTCAATTATAGACAGGCTTCATTGGACGGAGATATTAAACCAATTATAGTAATCATTCATCTGACCCAAAACAAAAATACACATGCACTGTGGAACCTATTTACTTACAACAAGAATATATCTAAATTATACTCCCACGGTCCTTATTTACATGATCCAATATTATAGAAAAAAAAGAGTGCCCTAGAATAGATGCTCCATCTAGCTCAATCCCCCCCAACCATTAATACCAACTTTTTTTCCGGATGGAGCTATTGAAAGTTTAAAACCGGACGGAGGTAGTATGAAAGCGTATGATAATCAGGCATCTTCTACTATTATAACGTGCTCTTCTACTATTTTGGCTCATGAATTCGAAGTTTCAAACCTATCCAAAATATTTGAGACTTTGAGTAACTATGAATTTCCTAATTCACATAAGTATGCGTGAAACGTGAATCAATTATCCTACAATTACTATATTTAGATAATATGCTTAAATAGTTTATGCATACACACAGTCCATTCCATATTAAGTCTCCAATTGGGTTTTTCAAAACAAGAAGCTTTATTGGGGATGGCGTGAGTATATGATGCCAATACTCATGCATCTTGGTCAGATTAAAATAAATTTTTCAAAATAGTCATTTTCATTCCAGCAACTATAATTCTGGACGCGGGGAGTATATCTTTACAAAAGCTAACTTTTAATGCACGTTAATAGAGAGCTTTCTAAAAATTCTAGAAACCATATGAATGTTAATAAGAAACCAAAGTTGTACAAAGTACAAACCCACATATATGATTGATCGATTGATACTGAGCGAAAGCATCACATGGACTGGGCGAATGGTGATGGAAGTTTTGAAATCGACGTCCTATCTAGGGATGCCAACGAGTCGGGTTTTATGTTATAATGCCAGACCTAGTCACCTAGTCCTATCCAAGAATATTCAGATAACTACCGACACAGCTCAAATTCTTGCGCTTTAACTCAAAGATGCGGATACAAGTCTTTTTCTTTGTTTAATTATTTTTCATAGTGGACCTATGAAAGATATGCTGCTCCAAAAGTCTCTCTAAATAAAATTTACATGTGGCGAATTTCATTGCAGCATCTTTATGCTGCCTACCAAAATGATCCCAATATAGGATATGCACCTTGGCTCTACATGGTGATGTGTGCGGCAACGGGCACTAGTTCGTGTAACATTACTACTGATGGATGTTGGGTGTCTTCTATTCACACAACAAATAAATCTCCAAAGGTTGTACTTATGCCGCATAGGCCCAAATGGCAGGTCCAGATTTGGTTTGTCTTTTCTAGCATGCCCATATTTTTTTGTTGTCTGGTA